>JAYMGJ010000290.1:0-57147 GCA_037178675.1 Scleroderma bovista
ACACCTGGCCCATCGAGGGGCAAACATGAAAGTAAGTTAAATATTTGTTTTATTCCATTCTGCTGAATATCTAAACAGAATTTGATGGAGTGCTGATAGTGCAACTGGGATGGCTGTCGAAATTGAGGGACCATGGTACAAGCGTCGAGTACAGCGAACATACGACCATGGCAACGACAACAAGTGCCTGCAGCAAAAGCAAATGTTCCGACTTGAAGGAGAAGTTGGGCGATGTGATGCAGAGGCTGGAGGTGCAAGAGGTCCAAGTGGACACACTTTGCCAGCTCATGGAGAGTCTGAGGTCAAGTACACTAATTGTCGCTCCAGTACCATCCCCTCCTGGTGCCATGCAGACTTTCACACCTGTTGAAAGTCCTGCATCCATTTTCCATACACACTCCCCTTCGTCCATCCATGCTGAGTTGCATTCCCCCATCGTGTCCCCCCCAACTGGCCCTCCTGCAGACCACGGACCAGATCCAACAATCCCTGCGGTTGCAAGCACAGAACTGCACATGCATCCACATGCATCTCCTGATGTATCCACCACCATTGGGATGCCTGCCGAATCCATTGCCACCAACATCCTGCAAACACTCTGGGCTCCAACCACGGTACCAGACGCCCATTCGCCTTGGTCTCCCAGCTCTGCTGGCGATGACCATGTTCCTCCTGCCTGCCCCTCTCCTGCCATCATCAATACTGATGATGCCATGGCTGTGGATCAACCCACAGCTTCTGTCCCCACCATCCTGGTAAGTCCATCTAATTTACCCACGATTCCATACTCACATTCCCTGCAGTCCCCCATCACACCTGGTGATGATCATCCCCTCTCCTCGTGCCCTCCCAACAGCATCACGAATGATGCAATGGCTTTGGATCCAGAAGCCATTCCTCTCCCCACCATCGTGGTAAGTCCCACCAATGTCCCCGATGACAAGGCTCTGGCACCCGTGGTTGGTGATGATGGAAGTGTGGGCACTGGGGCAGCAAATACAATGGACACATAAAGTACCTTTATCTTCATTTCCATACCATTTTCCTTTTCACAGACTATCTTTTATTTACACTGGTTATGTTAGATACTTTTGTTTGACCATTCCGACATCCATCTTTCTTTGTATATTTTTGTTTTGCAACACTTCTTTGTGCGAATGAACTATGTTTCATTTTGTTAATTAATATGTATGAAATACATTTTGTCCCATACTTACATGCAATTTATTTGTTTCACCTAAGAAATGGTATTGTACCTGCAGCTATGTGCACATGCTGGTAATCATTTAACAGCCAAGGTATGCCAACATGAGCCCAACCCACTCATCACCAGGTGTTTCCTAGTTCCTAGTAAATGATTCCTAATCAATGGTATTTTTCACGGCTTAATCCTTTGCATTTATCCTGTGGTATCATTCTACCACTCTCCAGACAGTACCATGGTTGCATTGGTATACAACACAACACATTTTGACAATTGTGAACCAAATCATATTGGAAATTTCATTTTAACACATGCTTCACATAACTCTGCCACAGTGAAAACTCTGGCGAGGTGAAAGCTCCGCTGTGGTTAACACTGCCAGTTAATACCCCTGTAATATTTGCCATGTGTGGAGCCAGCCACACACGCTAAGGTTAGATTGTAATTGATGCTTCCCTTATACGGCATAAACCAATATGCTAAATTTATCTGATATACCTGCCATCACCATGTAGTTTTGTTCCCATGGAAATTTGGTTTTTAATGACATCAGATACAACCAAGCTGTTTATATGGTGCAGTATATCCTTTTTCCAAATGTTTGTTTCATCCACACAAAATCCGCAGTAGTTACATTTATCCTGTGGTAGTGACACCTTACCCGCGGTGTCACGCACCAAACAGGTTTGGTACAGTGAACATGGAAGATAACGCCTATATCAAGTGATCCTTATGCGAAGGATAAGCACGATGGACCCTCATCGTAGCCATCTATCGCACAAGAAGACTATCCTGATGCAAGAGACGAATGCCAATGCAGACAGTCATCTATTGCACGAGGACCGCCAAGAAGCAGAAGAAACTGAAGGAATAACGTCAATTGTGGTATGAGAAAGGAATGCACATGTCTGCAGTCCAACTCCCATACCAGAACGATCAAAGAAGCTGAAGAATTGATGGAGAAACGAAGGAGAAAGAGAAGAAATGATTTTTAGCGCCCAAATGTCATTTTTAGGCGCCCAGTGCCGGCATTCCAATATTTTGAATAGCTCCATCGTTTCTGAAGCTACATCAGAAAAATACCCTAACCCAGACCCGAGGAGACATTACCAGATATGTCTGTAGTGTCTGGTCCATCTGAAGTATCTTGATCTGTCGGGTCACAGGGTTGAATATCTGGCAATCTGAGAAAACTGAAAATGAAGGTAGAGACCAGGATTAAGGACAGTTCAGATGCCACTATCTATCAGAGATGCTCAGACACTGAATGTAGTTCAAACCATCCAATACATTGTGCATTGACAAGACATAACAATGTCATCTAATGTATGACCAAGTATATGTACACCTGCATTCCAGTTTCACCGACAGCAAAATGAAAGCACAAATGATCATCTGATGTCCAAGAGAGTGATGTGACAACAACGAAAACACGACATTTGGGAAAACAAGTTGGCAATGCGATCTAAAGCAGTGGTACTTGCGTGCATTCAATCCTGGCGAAGCACAAGAGTCGACTAAACACACTTATCAATACTCTATTTGTGAGCTTTGCGTGGAGAACGCCAAGGCTTGGTTTTTGACCTCGTAAAGCTGGGGCTATTGGTGACTGGCAGTTGTTTGTGGGGGGGTCGAACTGGACTTGGTTCATCCTTGTTGCCCGAGTCCATCACTTGACGGCCTTTACCTTTGCTACTGGTCTTCTTTGCATTGGTCCGAGACGAGAACTCCTTCCAGGTAATCCGATCTGGTGAACCATCCTCTGGTTGGGTCAGCTCACTTTCTGCAGGGGACGGAGCTGCTGGCTGTCGCCGTGAGGTGGAAGCTCTGGGTGGAGTAGATGGCCGCTGAGGTGCACATGGTTCTGAACACGAGGGGACCTCCATGGCTGGGGTTGGCAGATGAGGTGGCTGCTGATGGGCAGTAGTCCTTATTGGCGAAGATTGCTCCCGCGAGGAACTGGAGGTGTCAAAACCAGCAGCACGTTTTGCGATGCGTGCAGCCATCTGGGCTTGCATTCAGCTCAGTGAGTTGCTCGATGAGGACGATCTGAGATCATCCATGTCCTGTCCCTTTTCAGTAGCACCAGCACCAGTTACTTGGCCTGCTTCATCCTTAAAAAGGCTCCTGTTTAATGCCATGGCAAGTCAATTTGTGTTTGAAGCATGCATCAGATACGTACATATTCCACCATTTCTTGAGTTCCGCCACCCATTCCTCATCAGGACATTGTTTGATCATGTCCACAATGTTGGAGTAGAACTTGTGATAATTGAATGGGTCATCGGTTTCTGACCACTTGCTTCGTGATGTGATCGCATGCCGAGCCTCAATAATGTGGTCAGTGTAAGCTCAGATCGCACAAAGAATGATCATACCTGCAGACAGCCATATGCAATATGTGCGGGTTCAACCGTTATCATCTGGTGAAGGGTGGCATTTGGTGGGCGGGTTGAGCGTGAAGCCTTGCCATGTGCAGTTGATGGCCCCATGAAAATGTGATGCATTACCTAGGGTATGAGTCACCTCAGTGAATTTGAACGATGTGAAATGAAACACACCCTTTCAAGATAGTATCCATGAAAGATGTGGTCATATTCATTTTCTTCGTCTATAGTACTTCCAGGTGGATCGCTGCTCCACAAAAACAGCGGAAAGTCCTCGGCAGTCATCAAGATACTGGCCTCTTGCAGTTTTTGACATGTTCTGAGACTTGTGTCAACTCAGTATTCAGACACAACATAAGAGATATTTACCGTGTGGGATCACTGAAGTACTCTTCCCTTGCCGACACAGGGCAAAGGAATCCAGTGAGTACGGGATGGTTCAACCCCAATGAGGACCTAGATCCATTCATAGAGAGCAGGGGCTCCAGACTAGCTTGCAAGGGGCGTGGGGCAGCGTATGCTCCAATATGTGGTCTCAGACGTGTCGCATCGTCCGAGCGCACCCCAGCGATCGCTTTATTCATCTACAGTGTTGTCAGACAATGCATGGAAAAAGGAAGAAAGTTGAATATATGCGCATAGATATGAGTAACTTACCTCTGCAATGACATGATGAAGAATGTCTTTCTTCTTTTGATCACCTATGAGTGGCCAGAGGCTTGGAACATACCGCAACAGAGCCTCGTAGTTGCGTTTATGCTGCTCGCGTGTTTGAGTTGACCTAGCATAGAAAGCGTTAGAGACACTGTTGAATGCATACATAGAGGGCTCACATTTTGGAAAGCGCTTTGGTTCGTGCAGTCGCACTACTCTCATCCTCTGACAAGTCACCATTTTGAGCCGATTCTTCTTGCTGGAGGAGGAGGCCAATACTGATCGTCTGGCCCACTTTGCAAAAAATGACAACGCATCGCACAACAGCACGGGCAGCAGCTAGAAATTCTTCGAGATCTTGAGGATCCATTTGCGATCCTTTATTGACTTCCTCCTTAGCTCTAGGCCTGCCAACGACCGCATCAGCTTCCATCTACGAGCATACAAAAATCTTACCTTTTGCTCGCATGGATGTCTCTCTTTGTCTTCTTCTGTGGGTGAGGAGAGTCCTCTCGTGAGGATGCATCACTATTATCAGTGGGTAGCTGATCAGAGGATCTAGTTCGACGCTTGCGCATGGTGGTAGTAAGGAGTTAAGATTAGGGGAAAGACTTAACGGTTTCGAAGCTTGTTGAGACATGAGAAAATCTTTGGTAATTGCTGTAATACAATTTATGAGTCGCATCCTCTATGCTTAGATGCCACATGATGGACCGATCTCTGGGATGGAATCTGAAAGGTGCGCCCAGCTTCTAGCTTTGAGGATTGATTTACCAGAACTAAGCATCACCTTCCAGGCAGTCGTTATTCTGAGACGTATCAGACTATGGTGGAACCTAGGTTATATATTTGAGTTGTTGCTGCAATGAAACCCATTTTCTCCTCACGATGTGCTGTGCCAGACTGCAGTGACCATGGACAAGCTCAGTTGTATAGGCTGCGGGAAATCATTCTCGACGCAGAAGAAACTTAGCAGCCATGGGCTGCATTGCCAGGCAAAAAAGGAGGTCACTACTAATATCTACAAACGACAGCACGACCTTGAACAGAACAAGAAAGGAAAGTGTGCCCGTCGACGGCCTGAAACACCTGAAACATGCCTCTGGGATACTCCTCCTATGCAGCCTCAGGACGTTCCTATGGAGGACGTATACCAGGTATTCATCTATTTCTACCAAAATGAAAGCGGTACTAAAGTGATCAACAGTATGATGATCTTCCAGGACCTTCTGGCATGCTATCTCCTGGGCCAAGTGCAGATATACCCACAGCATTTTCTGTACGCTCAGGTCGACGGCTTCGGGTGCCTGCCCGCTACGCAGATTATGTGCCAGCAATACAATATACCCATTTATCCCACTTTGGAGCACCCATCAGCGATCAACCAGCTCAGAGCAGTGAACCAGAGGACCATGCGGCTGCGAACAACCCATTGCCTCCATTACCTAACCCTTTGGTGCCCTATCATACTGACCCAGATTCTCTGGGCCTCTTCAGGGTCTATGCAACACGTCCAACCCTTTTTCCTCAGGACCAGACCATCAAATCAATATCTGATGCTCCCACATTCGAAACACACGACTCTGTTACCCAGACAGTTGGAGTAGAAGCTAACTCTCAGCTACATGTCCCAGATATGGTGCTCACTCGCGAGGACCTCTTTTCAGCATTCAGTAGTCCAACAGCTGGTTTGCTTATGTGCTGGCAGTATTCTGGTTCAAATGAGAAATCGGCAGCTGAGCTCAATAGACTCGCAGGTTTCACTTCTGATCCCCTATTCAATCCCAGGGAAAGTGGCCACTTCTCCCACGAGCGCGAATGAAGATTGCTTTGAGATTTCCTCAAGGATGACTCAAATCCTTTCCACACAAACCATGGTTGGTGTCGGTCAACAGTTCAGATCTGCTTGCCAAAAGAAAAGACAAAGTTTACGTCCAAGATGGATCCACACGTCGGAGTAATTGATGTTGATGTCCATCATCGTTCACTCACAGATGTCATCCAATCCGCATTCGAGGACCCAGCTGCATCCACATTTCATATGACTCCCTTCGAGCAGTACTAGAAAACATCAGACGGACGCAATGTGTGAGTCTACTCAGAAGTCTATTCGTCACCGGAGATCATGGAATCATATCAAGAAGTCCATTCCCTGCCACGCCAACCTGGTGATGATCTCAAACATGTGGTCGCCCCACTTATGTTGTGGTCAGATGCAACACAACTTGCAAATTTTGGAGATGTGTCACTCTGGCCTGTCTATCTCTATTTTGGCAATCAATCGAAGTACACGAGGTGCCGCCCAACAGCATCTGCATGTCATCATGTTGCGTATATACCAATGGTTTGGAGTCATTGCAAAGATTTACGGTGATGTTGTACTAATAGGTCTCCATAGTTACCGGACGACTTTCAGGACAAGTATGGTTCACTTTATGGGTGGGCCTCAACAAGTGAGGTGTATACTCACTGCAAATGCGAATTGGTGCATGCGGTATGGGGCCTCCTGCTCGACGAGAAGTTCATGGATGCATACAAGAACAGCATTGTGGTACATTGTGGGGATGGGATCATACGCCGTGTCTTTCCACGATTTTTCTCCTATTCAGCTGACTACCCTGAAAAGTGGGTCCTCTGTACTTGTCATATTCTAAACTAATTTACATTTCAGGGTCCTTCTCACCTGTATCAAATTCCTTGGCGAGTGTCCATGTCCACGGTGCCTTGTCAAGAAGAAGGACATCCCGAAGATGGGTATGAAGCGTGACATGACATTCCGCGAAAAGAAGCAAAGAGTTGATAATGTCCAGCAGCACCAAAGTGTAGAAGCGGCACGAAAGTTGTTATTTCAATGTGGGGCTAGCCTCAATAGTCAGCGCATCAAGAACTTATTAAATCATGAGTCACTTGTGCCAACTCGTGTAAGGGCTCTCAAGGATAATGTAACTGTTGCTAATTAATTCCTTACAGAATGCATTTTCGATGCGCTTGGCCGAATTTCTCGTCAATTTTTTTAGGTTTTTTCTAGTGGACCTGCTCCATGAGTTTGAACTCGGAGTGTGGAAAGCTATTTTCACTCATCTTCTCTGGATCCTCAATGCAGTAGGAGGAATGGTTGTGCCTGAACTTAACTGGAGGTAAGATCTCAATCATGACTTCCAGTGCCGCTTACTCCTTAATGAACAGGTACCGCCAAGTGCCCACATTTGGTCGGGGCACTATCCGACGATTCCATAAGGATGTTGCAGCCATGAAGCGTCTTGCTGCACGCGATTTTGAGGACCTCTTACAGGTTTGTAGTGCTCACATATTGTGTCCTCATTGAACTCACAATTTATTTGTTAGTGTGCCATTCCTGCATTTGAGGGCATACTTGGTAATGCCAACCATGACAAGATTGTCATGGATCTTTTATTTGATCTAGCCATCTGGCACGCGTATGCCAAGTTGCGGCTCCATACTGACGATACTCTCAAGTATTTTGATGCTGCAACTGCTACACTAGGACATTCAATTAGGAAATTTAGTGATATGGTTTGTCCAGCTTATGTCACAGCTGAACTTCCCCAGGAACAAGCTGCACGAGGCCACCAGCAAGCTCGCCTAGCTGCACAGGCCCCAAATTCAGAACACGGCAGGGGGAGCAGTAGTAATATCTCCCAACGGAAGTCAAAGACCCTCAACCTGCATACGTACAAGTATCACGCACTTGGTGACTATCCAAACACCATTTGACAGATGGGTACAACTGACAGTTACAGTACACAAATAGTACGTGTGCTTTTGATGTCGTGTGAACTAATAGCCAACAACACTTGATACAGGGCGAACTTGAACATCACTGGTCCAAATGGCGGTATCCACACTCGGGGAAACAACAGAATCACATGGTTTCAAGCATCGCAAATCAAGAAGCAGTTGAGCGGTTTATCAAGAAGGTCATTGATACACGAGAGCTGCTTGAAGCACAACATCCAAGGCAAGCTCATCGTCCGCGTCATACCTGGACATCACCCTGGGATCATTATCACATTGCAAAGGAAGCTCAGAAAACGCACAATTTATTTGTGTGGTTAACAGAGCACAAGGATGATCCTGCAGTTGAGGTGCCATATCATGGGGGGTTTTTTTTTTTTTAAAAAAAGTTCTTATTTTTTTTTTGATAGAACTTTGTAGTATGACTCAAAGACCACCTCCTTGCCCACCTTCGCAACTTGCCATACAGCGGCGATGAATACGAGTTCACTGATCTCGACCGGGATTGTGTTCTCATCCAAGATGACAACCTCTATGAGCATGCAACCCTCTGTGTCAACTACACCACATACGACGCACACTGTGAACAAGATACAATCACACCCCGAACACATCGTGATATCATGGTGCTGGCACACGAAGACGAGCACACCCACCCATACTGGTATGCCCGTGTCATTCGCATTTTCCACGTCAATGTGGAGTATCGTGACCCCACGACCCACTTTTGTTCACCTCCGACTCACCTGAACTTCTTGTTCATGCGCTGGTTTCGCTGTGATAACTCACCAGCTGGTTGGATGGCAAAGCGCTTACAGTGCTTGGAATTCTTCAATCAAGACAATCTTGTTGATGCGTTTGGCTTCATTGACCCTGATTGCGTCATCAGAGGTGCACATATCATTCCAGCATTTGTGTATGGTGCTACTGACGTACTACTTGGACCTTCCTTTGTTCGGGAGTGGGATAGGGATGGCACAAAAGACCAGGACGTGGACTGGTTCTACTACTACATTAATTGGTAAGTCATACATCACTATAATATTCATGTCTAAAGTGCCCTTCAAATTTGTACTAGCTTCGTTGATCGAGATATGTTCATGCGTTTCCGAGGTGGTGCAGTTGGACACACGGCAATGAGGGACTGGGATGAGTTCTTGCAGCATGAGGGGCATGGTGTAACGGATGGGCAGGTGGATGAAGAGGAACCTGAGTATGATGATGGACCAAGTGACAATGTCGAAATTCACGAAGAGGTGGAGTTTGAAGAACTGGCTGATGGTGACGGGTCGGACGGAGAGAGCACTGGGGATCAATTGGAAGATGACAATTCGGAAATCCGTGTTGTTGCTGACGATGGGGAGGTCTTAGATGGCGATATATTCGAGGACGAGGGATATGGTACACCTTAACATACTTGGTGAGGTGGTATGAAAACATATCACTATCTCAACATGATACAGTTCAAGTCTGGTAATACCTACTAAGCTCTGGGAAGTATCTACATGACAGCATTCAAGGTGACAAAGTGTCTGGCTGACATTGGATGTATCGTTGTGGTCTCCTGCAGCGTGGGCGTGGATCACATTCTGACAAAGCGTTGGGGAGCGCCGGGTGCTGTCATGTTGCGTCACGTGTATTGCGTAATATCCCCGTTTCGGAATTTTTGTGATGTATCAGGCACGTGACTACGTGACTGTACTGTCAGAGAGCCTAGAACATGGTCTATCTGCCTGTCAAGTTCTGACGCAAATCTGTTCATTTCCCACGGAGATATTTTCCCCGCAATCCAGATGTTCGCTTCATTGCTCACTATGGAGTCCATATTTTCTCTGGATCATTTCTCCGCTATTGCTGCAGATCTCCACTATGTCCTGCTCTTAGGACAGCCTCTCCCAGAGTTCCCATGCACTGCCTGGCACATATCTTCCCAGCCTGCTCCCTCAGTCCCTCTCGCTCTCAGTCAGCACGTTCTCCTCATCAGTCCTGCGTCAAGGATGTACTTTGGTCATCTTAGGTCTATTGTCAAGCTTGAGAAGTCTTCTCTGGTCGTCTCTGTGTCCCCTGAGCCCTCAGCCTATGGTCCCTTCCTCCCAGATACTTGCCATGTCCATCTTCCTCTGTTGTTTGTCTCGCTTCCCTGGATGCATCAAATTCAATACTCTATCCACTTCCCTACTCTCAGACGACGTCCCCCAGCACCATGACAGTTATTCCCCCCCACTTTATAGTGCTATTAGGAAGAAGAACCCTCTCTCGTTCTTTCCCAGAAGAGAGCTCATCAAGGGAGCCCATGGTTGCGCTTCAGCGGCGCTAGAACACATGCACTATACCTTAGTGTATGCTGACCCCCCCAAAAGACCTCTGGACCCCTGGTACCCTTCTTGTGGCTGTTTTGTCTCGGATCAATCCCCCTATTAATCTCAGATCTTCCCCATTGTTGTCCCATCAAATTCTTGATGGTACACAGCCCCCCATCAAACTTCTTAGGCTGTGCATCAATGACTCCTTCTGCTGTGCAGTGACTCATCCCTTGCTTACTGATGCTCTCTTGTCATCAGTATTACTCTATCCCTTTCGTATTTTTGGTATATTACTCAGCTGATGACTCACTCCCTTACCAATCAATCTTGTCATGCAGCTTACTCATTCCTTTACTCAGCAGCTTATTCATGCTCCCTATGCTTACTCATTTCTGCTTATCCCTTGCTTACTGATTGCTTACAAACCCCTTACAAAGCTCTTACCAATCCCTTACCAATCCTTGACAAATTCTGCTTACTCCCTTCTCTTTTTGTACTTTAATGCTGTGCCCCCCCATGTATTTAAACCCCTGGGCTCAGCCCAGTGAAAAGAAGACCCAATTGCATGAAATTATCCCTCTCTCAGACTCTCTCAATCAGTATCCCTTCAGTCTTTGAGTCCTTGTAGGCTTCAGTGAAGGTCTAAAGGCTCAATATTGTCAAGTTTATCCAAGTTATTCAAGATCTATTCTTTATACTAGGCTCAAGTGGAGTCTAGGCTTCATACCAGTCAATCTTCCTCGCCTCTGGACATCAGAGGCATCTCTGCCCCTTTGCTGCACCAATCTCTAGGTGTAGTATCGCTGTTTCAGTCTCAGTCAACCCAATCCCCACTTTGACACTTCCTAGGCTTTAGGAAGAGTCCAGACCCCTATCCCCTTCATCATCTATTGCTCCTGTACCCCAGGAGTATCCTGCATCATCGTCTGCATCACCCTGTTGGTGTAGATCCCCTTCCCCCCTCCTCAGCACATCCTCTCTGGACACCGCGGAGGTAAACCACCACTCGCACTTTTTCGTAGTCCTTTGTTGGTGTTGTGTTTGGGTTATTACTCTGACCCAAATCCACACTTTGACTCACAACGTGGGGCTCAAAAAGTTCCCTGTACTTCCAGTGTCTATCATAGTGAGGGCATGACACCCATGGACCAGCGCCTCAACAGTAACGCAGGCTTGGGCACCTGCAGGAAGTATTGTCCCCTGCGAACCATTTGCGTTCAGCGCGTATTGGAACAACCAAGCCACAGGCTCAGTGGTCATCGCGGCCATGTGCCAGTTAATTCTCACTGGTGCCCTGTCCCCATTCCATGCTCCTGAGGAGATCATGGTCTCTCGACCATTCCCTCGCACTATGATGACCATGTCATCCTTGTAATGCAATATGCTCATTTCTGTCAATGCTTGGGGGCGCATATCCCCCACAGAACTCACTGGAGCAGGCACAGGGGATTCCATTGCTAAGCTGTGAAGTCCCATGCTTGCCACCATGTGATGCAGTTTGCTCTCAAGCAAGTTGTCATGCTCTTCATCATCAGCAATCATTGCTGGGGGGCTATCCACCCTTGCAATTTCATCTACAGGCTCAGAGGCCTGTACCCCTACATTCATGGGCCTAGTTTGCTCAGGTGTCGCCTCACCGATGTCAACCAACAGTTGAGGGGACATCACACACCCCTTGTGCACGTTGCACATCTGTGCCCAGTCGCACTGCATCTGTGCCTGGTCACAGTTGTTCCATCCCCTATTGTACTCCTCTTGAGTGTGCTGCTCAATTTCCCTCAGTGCAATCACAACTTAAGGGTTGTCATCCCACACTGCTTCATTGAGGTGGTGTATGTACTCCATGCACACCGCACAATCCCCCCAGTGTATTGCGCCATAATGCACCCTCCAAGTCCAACGTGAATGTACTCCCTGTGCAGCAGTGCTGTTGGCTTCCGCTGGTCTTTGTTGGGGATTTCCTTCAACCTCTGATGGGGCTGGGGTCAGTTCAGCACTGGTGTCTGAGGGGTCAATCCCCTCGTCATGCTCCACTTGCATGGAACAACACTGGACAACATGTTTGTCATCTGGTTCCTCGAACTCCTCTATGGGGTGCATTGCCCCAAGGAATCCGACGAGTTCATCATTGTCCTCTTCCTCGTCAATAGTAGAATATGCATTGAGGTGTTCCACCTCTATCTCAATATGTTCTTGCGCTTCCTGCATGTCATTGCCCGCTTTCTCCTCGTTGAAATCGATGGCGGGGTGGTCTTCCCCAACTCCTTCATCCCTTGAGGTGTCAACCTCGTCCTCATGCATGTCCACTGCATACAGTCATGCCTGGGGGGCCTTCCCCTTATCTTTCTTTGGGTGCCAGCACTTGGATGCGAGATGTCCCTCATTCCTGCAGTTGTAACAAGTAATTCCCTTGTGGAATGCAGCATTGCTTGACTTCTGCACTGTACTGGGGTTGGTTGCCCCTGCAGTTGCTCCGCTATTCTGGGAACCCTGCCTCTGAGAGCGGGTCCCCTGATCCTTACCTCCCTGAGTGCTGGTGCTCCTATCTCTGTCAAGGGGCCTCCTGTACAACAGGTTCCCCTTTCTCACAAATTTATACTGTTGGTGGCCACTATTATTGGTGCTGCCACTCTTGCTTGCATCTGAGCAGTTACTGCTTGAGGATCCTTTGGAGATTATCCCTCCACTTTGAGGATTATTCCTCATCATCAGACTCAGGGCCTTTTGCGCTCCTTCCATTTGTTTCACCTTGCCGAGGATCTCATCCATGGAGGAATGTTCTGCCATTATCCCTTGTGCTTCTAGTACTGTCTTAACAATAGACAGGGGCAGACCCCCAATGAACTTCCTCCTGAATGAATACTCATCAGGGGGTTCAACCATGTGGTGCGCCCGCCTTTTCAAGTCATTGTAGAATGCGAGTGCTCCCTTCTCAGGGGAATAGCAAGTGCAGTCATAATTGACGGTGGCCTGTTGGGCAGTAGCCTTGTGGATGAATCACTTAAACAGTCCACAGATTAGGTCCTTGAAGGACCAGTAGCCAGTGCACCTTTCTGGCGCATTGACCTCCTGGTCATACCACTCGGCAGCCATACCTTCGAGGTACAGCCCCATGTACAGGATGCGATCTCCATTGCACCCATACCCAGTGATCTTGAAGGTCTTGAAATATTTGAAAAGCTGGGTGAGCCAGTCGTCAAATTTCTTCATGTTGTCCTGGCCCCCATACTTCCCTGGTTTTGGCAGGTTCATCGCCTTCACTTCAGGGCCTAGTGGCCCATCAGGCTCACTGCCCACTTGCTCCCTAATATGCTGGCTGTATTGCTGCATGGCAAATCCAGTGTATTGGTCGTTGCCTGGGGTGTAACCCCTGAGGTATTGGGATTGTCTCCCTTGATTACCATTGGTCCTTTGGCTGTCACGGGTTTGGTTTTGGTTCATTTCTGCCATGCCTGACCTGTGTTCACTTGGATGATAGCTCGAATCGGAGGGAGGACCTCCAGAGGGGCCTGGTGGGCCATGAGGTGGTCTGCCTCCTCCTCTGTTTGTGTTTCTCCTATTGGGGAGGTTCCTCCCTAGGTTTCCATTGTCATTGTCTCTGTTCGGGACTCCATCATCCCCGTCTCTCTCTTACTCAACAAAACACCATTCTCTCTTTGCTTGACTCTGGCAATTCTGGTGAAGCTATTGCCAAGCAAGTAGGTGTCAGCCCCTCTGCTGTATCTAAACCTTGCTCTAAGAAGTATTCTGCCCTTCCTAAGGCCATTGGAGGGCATTCTTCCAAGCTTTCTCTTGCCAATATTTGCCATGCTCAACATCTTATCACCTCTGGCAAGGCTGAAAATGCAGTTCAAGTCACCAAAGCCCTTTCCAATATCATTGACCAGCCTCCCTCTGCCAATACTGTTCATCTTCACTTGCAGAAATCTGGTATAAAGGCTGTAGTCAAGACCAAATGCCCTATTGCTCACCTTGATTTTGCTTATACCCACAAGGACTGGACTATAGACAACTGGAAGAGGGTTGTATGGTTTGATGAAATCAAAATCAATCACCTAGGGTCAGATGGACACAAGTGGGCTTGGAAAAGGGCAGGTAAGGTGCTCAATAATAGGCTGGTACAGGGAATTCTGAAGTTTGGAGGTGGTTCCTTGATGATGTAAGGTTGCATGACTTGGGAAGGTGCTGGCTATACTATCAAGATTGATGGTAGGATGGATGAGGACCTTTACCTTCAAATTTTGAAGGATTAGCTTCAACAAACATTGAAGCATTATGGTCTCGATCCATCTGATACTGAATATTGGTAGACCCTTTCCATGGACTTGCTGTTTTAAAATGCCCATATCTCTGGACTGTGTGAACGAAATCACATGACTTAGGGAGCAATATTGTAGCCAAGAGCATGTACTATTTACAACTCCACCAAAGCTTAGTGTCATTTTCTATGTGTTTGGCAGTGCGTCTGAATGGTCTTATCTATCTGACAACCTTACTAGCTGGAGAGTCTGACTGGTCTGACTGTCTGTGTCTGATCAGTCTGGCCAGTCTGGCAGTCTGACAGTCTGAGGGGGACTGACCACTCTGACTGCTCTGACTGCTCTGGACTATCTGGCAGTCTGACACCCTAGAGGGTCTGATCAGTCTGACTGGTTGGCTGGTCTGGAATGATCTGAAGTGTCTGACTGGTCTGACTGTCTGGGGGTTCTGATCAGTCTGACTGGTCTGACATGTCTGGCAGGGTCTTAAATGTTTGACTGGTCTGATTGGTCTAACCACTTTGACTAGTCTGGACTGTCTGACTGGCCTGACTACCTGGTGGGTCTGACCACTGACCACTCTGACCACTCTGACTGGTCTGACACAGTCTGAAGTGTCTGACTGGCCTGACTGTCTGGGGAATCTGACTTGTCTGGAGTAGCCTGAAGTGTCTGACTGGCCTAACTGTCTGGGGGTCTGACCACTCTGACCACTCTGACCACTGACTGGTCTGGAGTATCTGAATGGTCTGACTGTCTGGTGGGTCTGATCAATCTGACTGGTCTGACATGTTTGGCAGGGTCTTAAATGTCTGACTGACTTACTGTCTGGGGGGTCTAATGTCCTGGAGACAGTGAGTGCATTCCATGTTGACTCTTACTGTATATTGATTTAGATACATTTGTTGCCTTATGTGATTGGTAGTACTGATGCCAATGACTTTATTCCTGTTGAGGGTGAATACCGGTGAATAACAATACAGGCTACATTTAATACATAGTGTGAATGACAGTTACAATGACTATACAAGCTGTTAGGGCGGTGCTATCAACAATATCAGTGACTATGTGCTACATGTCATGTGGTGACAGCTTGACAGTGCTACAAATCACCTGCTGGATGCGACATATGATGTTGGCATCTCTAAGTGACATGGTACCTCAGTGGCTATGCTATGTAGCAAAATGTTTTTCCTGATGGGAGGATTTCACAGGGGGATGATGATGAATATAGGTGTTTCAGTAGGGGGAGGGACTTTTCCATTGAGGGAGATGGTGGGTGAGGAACAAGAGGCATTTTTAAATTGTCACCTTTCTGATGCATACTGCCATTACATCAAAAGGTAAAAGGTGGAAGTTTAGCATTATTGTTCAAATCATTGGTTTTAATTACAGAAATAGAGATGCAATGGAGAAACTCAATGATATTTTGCTTATGTAAATGAATTCCAAGCATCAGAATGGTGCAAATATTTAAGTACCATCAGCAGGAGTATAAAAGCACTGATGCCAAATGGAGCCATGGACCATCATTCTCAAATCAAGCTCAGGGATGCCTCTGGGAATTATTAGACTAGTCCATGGGGAATACCAACAGAATGAATGGCATGATGGAGGTATCCACAGCACCAATTCATTTTTGGGACCCACAATCCAGCCATCTTTGTCTAGATGAATCAAGTCTTGAAAATCCTCTATTACACTACACATGTTTCCAGGAGGGCTCTGCAGATCTTTCAAACTTTGTAACACTGAGGTTGAGATTTGAACTTGTGGAAATGTAACTGAACTGGTGTTATGATCTCCTGTAGCAAAATGGCCCATATGAACAGCTTTTTGTACATCCCAAACTCGGATTGTGCTATCAGAGGAAGCAGATGCAATGTGTCTTCCATCTGGTGAGAATGCAACTGACAAGACTGGACCACTGTGTCCCCTGAGAACTACCTGAGTATTTGCTTCTATGTCCCACATTTGTACTGTATGATCTTCAGATCCTGAAACAATGTACCTCCCATCTGGTGAGAAGGCAACTGACCAAACTGAGTCAGTGTGCCCTTTGATGGGCATTCTCACCTGTCTACTCATCCATACATCCCAAATTTGGACTGTGTGATCAAAGGAGCTAGAGGCAATGTACCTTCCACCTGGTGAGAATGCAACTGACCAGACTGCATCAGTATGTTGTTTGATGGGGCAACCCACTTGGGTACCTTTCTGAATATTCCATACTCGAACTGTGTTGTCATCAGAGCCAGACACAATATGTTTCCCATCTTGTGAGAATGCAACTGACATGACTGATTTGGTGTGCCCTTGGAGAGGTTGACCCACCTGGACACCTGTCTCAGCATTCCAAATTCGAATTGTGCAATCATATGAGCCAGATACAATGCACCTTCCATCTGGTGAAAATACAACTGATGTGACTGAGTTGGTGTGCCCTCCAAGAGGGTTTCTCAACTGACCACCTGTTTGTACATCCCAAAGCTGAATTGTGTGATCTATGGAGGCAGATGCAATATGCCTTCCATTTGGTGAGAATGCAACTGAGAGGACTGGTTTAGAGTGCCCTTGGAGAGATTTGCCTATCTGAGTACCTGTCACTGCATCCCAAAGTTGGACTGTATTATCATCAGACCCAGACACAATGAGTTTGCCATCTGGTGAGAAGGCAACTGATGTGATTGATTTGATATGCCCTTGAAGAGGGTTATCTACATGAACACCCCCTTGTGCATCCCAAACTCGGATTGTGTGATCAAATGCCCCTGATATAATCTGCCTTCCATCTGGTGAGAATGCAACTGACATGACTGATTTTCTGTGCCCATGAAGAGGCTTTCCCACCTGGACACCTGTCTTTTTATTCCAAATCCGGACTGTGTGATCAATGGAGCCTGACACAATGTACCTTCCATCTGGTGAGAAGGCAACTGCCATGACTGGCTTTGTGTGTCCATAAAAAGGACTGCCTAACTGAGCACCTGTTTGTGCATCCCATAGTTGGATTGTATGATCATCAGAGCCAGACACAATGTGCCTCCCATCTGGTGAGAATGCAACTGACATGACAGGCTTGGTGTGTCCTTGTAAAGGGTTACCCTCTTGGAGACCTGTCTGCACATCCCAAATCTGAACTGTATGATCAATGGAGCCAGAAACAATATGTCTTCCATTCACTGAGAATGCAACTGACATCACTGATTTGGTGTGCCCCTGGAGGGGATGGCCCACCTGGACATATGCCTGAGCATCCCAAATTCGGATTGTGTGGTCACATGAGCCTGACACAATGTACCTTCCATCTGGTGAGAACACAACTGACATGACTGGGCATGTATGACCCTGGAGGGGGTTGCACACCTGGGCTCCTGCCTGAGCATCCCAAATTTGGATTGTATGATCAAAAGAGCCAGATGCAATGTACCTTCCATCTGGTGAAAATGCAACTGAGAATACCTGTTTGGTATGCCCTTGGAGAGGATTGCCCACCTGGGCACCAGTCTGAGCATCCCAAAGTCGGATTGTGCCATCTGAGGAGCCAGATGCAATATGCCTTCCTGTTGGTGAGAATGCAACTGACCAAACAAAAGAAGTGTGCCCTTGAAGGACACATTGATTGCTTGGCCAGTCTGCATGTTGTCCTGAAGCAACTCGAGCCAGGTTGGGGAATTGTTTAGTCAACCCCATAACTAATGTTGACTGGGATGGAGAAAATGGCAGTGCTGACAAGTAGAGGTGTGGTGTGCTTTCAGCAATGATGCCAGCAAAGTTAGACACAAACTTGGTGCCATCTGTGATGACCATCAAAACATCTTTATACTCCATCCTTCCCTGCACAAGACATCATTGGCATAACACTTAGGGTAGCACCAGACTAAACTTACCTGCAGCCATCTCTCAGCAGCAGTGAGGGCCCCATATGCCTCACCAATGAACTTTGATACACCAAGTACTTCCAACCAGAATAGAACCTGCTCTCCAGTGACAAACTCCTTCACATGTTGTGCCAGGTCCAAGTCAAACGCCGCATCTTGGAGGTGAATGGCCCAAAATCGACACGAATACATTAGATGCCATGGAATGTTTTTTTGAACCTTCTTCTCCAAGTCCGTAACTGCCGAGTTACGCACATGTGACGATGCTAGTCCACAGATATTGAACCGAAGACCATCTCGCATGACACGAATAGAAGCAAGGGAAAGGTCATGATGGATGTCGCCCTTGTCGATAAAGAATTCTCCACTCCGCCTTTTATCAACTAAAAAGTCGTAGAATGACGCATGCAGAGGGCGCACAGGAGTGGATGTGTCGGTGGTACCAGCCAGAAATGACGCCATGAAATCCAAGACGATTCCTACGGGGTAGTGGTCGTCCTCCTGGGAGAACTTGCGACGCATCGCATCCATAACGCCGATAGGCACCGGCTCCTTCGACCATAGGATCTGTCGCATGACAGAACGAAACCTATCCAGCACATCTGTAGAGTCTTGTATGAGGTCTTTCAAAAACGTGGTGTACATCTCATCGAGGAGGTTGCTTCCATCACCGGCGCGAGACATGATCTTACGAAAACGCTCCTGCGGCGTCACCCCAATCCTGGGGCGAAGGAAATCGCATGCCAGACGTGCCCACTCGAACAGACCATCTGATTGCGCAGCGAGCTGTCCGAAGGCTTTGTCAGAGAATGTGGCGCTGAGTGTCTTCAATTTGGTAGAAATGTAGAGAGTAATGTCGCGAGTTGTTGAATCGGAATTGATGTTGTCAAGGGACCGGATCCGGATGTGTTCCTTGGAGTGGAATGCCTCCCTAATGTCCATGAGAGGCCGAGACGTCAAAAGTATCCTGATGTTCGCTGGAAACTCGGTGCCGTGACCAAGGATATCTAGAATACCCTCCCTGGTGATGTCACCCCCACTCTCGTCCAAAGCATCGATGATAACCACAACATTTTGGGTCAAAGACCCTTCCAATTGAGAAAGAGGCTCCAGGATGAGCTTCTGCCACTGTTCCGCGATGTCTTCGGTGTCCCTCAGCGCGTGGTCATTGGCAATGATCCCAGCCAAAAGTAGCCGGAAGCGGAGGTCATGATCAGCCAAGTCGCGCGCGATGGTAGTGAACAGCTTGGTATGGAGTCCCTCATGATTTCTAACGCGAGTGAAACAGAAGCACGACCCAAAGTTACCGAGGTTCTTGGCTTGCAGACCAATGGTGTGCGCTATGGCAGATTTTCCCTTGCCAGCTTGCCCGTGCAGCCAAAAGATACGTGGGGTAGCGCTGTTCGTGTCATTGATCCAGTCAATGATTTCATTCAAGATCTCAGTCCTCGTGCCATCAAGGCATTTCTTCGCCTGGTTCAGTCCAACCCTGCCCGCACAAGTGAGGGTGTCCAAACTAACGTCTTCCCGTATCTGTTGAACGCTATCGTGCATGTTGAGGATTGCCCGATCTCGAAACTCTTGCATCAACCTATCCAACTTCGAGCTGTAATTGGTGATGGTAGCTGTTGTTTCGGAGAAAACATTCTTCCCGAGTCTCCCCCCTAGAAAACAGATGAGACTACGACACAACAAAATGCACAGGTACGTACAGAAGCTCTTCGTTTCCGAGTAGTGCGATATGAACTGCGCACATTCGTGTATTACTTGCGCAATCTGGACCAGCACATCGTTCATGGAGTTGATCTTCGATGGATACCTATATTCCAGGATAAGCTCGTAAATTTGTTTGACTCTGGAAACGAGATCCATTATAGACATGTCGAGATTCGCTTGAGACAGAATCATCTATCCGACATCGCATGAAATTGGGAACACCGGACATGATGATGCATACCTGTGAAGCTGTAGCCAACACACTCAGCGCCATCCGAGCATATGGGTGAATCTGGACGCGGTCATCAGACAGGGTTAGACCACCTTAAATGAGTGGGCTGACATGAGCAATTCCATTGACAACCGTATTGAAGACGCTGAGGGGTTGGAGATAAGTTGTATCGATTGTATCCAATTTGGTCATCGCAGTATTCGCAAGGCCAATAGTATTGACAACAGTATTTGACAGGACAGGAATGGAGTCGACAGTCAATATTTTCTCCTCTGCATCATGAACATTGTTAGAAATGGCATGAATAGGTTGGTTATCGCCTGAAATCTGACGGAATCTATAAGCGCTCGCAATCGATGCGGTATTATAGGGACGCACCGCAGAAGTAGAAACCGCAAGTCCTTGACCTTTCTTCGCTGTGACAGATAAGTCGCGATCTCCAGCTAGACTGCCTGTGGCACTGGTGACGAGTAGGTCATGAGCAGACAGCACAGGGACCACTTCTGTTTTCCCGGGAGCGGGTTCCTCATGGGTTTCCACCTTGCCAAAATACATGAATACATGACCTATCAGCATACGTACAGTGATGATGCATATAGGCTTGACAGACCTCGTTAGGAGCAGCATTTTGGACGATCCTGTTGCGAAGACGCTTGAACGCTGCTTTCGTTCTGGTGCAGACACCCAAACCCCTGGGTGTAGGGACAGTTGTCGAACGCTGACACGACATCAGACCCTTATCGAAACACGCTGTCGAGTTTACTTACTGCGCCCTCTGCGTTGGATGGGTTGAGTACGGTTTTTCCGCTTTTCCTGGACATTTACTTTGGGATTACTGTGGGAGATGGTCGTGCAGTAGGAGAGCCGAGCTCGGAGCGAACGGAGCATAGTTGACTAGCCTCGTTGTAAACATGCACCATATAGCATGAAATGGAGCTACATAAGCTGCTAGGAAGTGTTTCATCCAAGGCTACCTTTTGCCCAAAACACCGTCCAGAATTCTCACGTCATACATACTACATAATGGGAATTTTGAATCTGTACCGTGAGGATATGGGTGAGCCAAAAGTGTATGGATAACTTGATTTCTAGTCCATGGGCTTGGTCCAGACGCTTTGGGCAGGGTGAGACTCAGGAATCTCCAATCTAAAATAAGAAGCGTAAGTCTCTAACCCCGTGGCTGATGGAAGCTGACAGATTCGTCTTCCGATCATATTTGCGCTCTGCTCTCTCATCCGTTGCGCCCTACTGCACTCAGCAGCAGTTCTCAATGTATTTGCATCCTTTGCGTCCTGCTGAATTCGGCATTAAATTCAGTTCGAAAGAGTTCAATCTGGTAGTTGCCAATCCGAAGTTTTTGACTTCGAATTTGTGGTCGAACCAGAATTTCAAATTTCGAACCAAAGCATTGCAAGTCACCTCACCTCTGTGGCAATACAGTCGAAGCCCTCTTAACCCATATCCCATGTACCCCATAATCCTGCAAACCCCATACAATTTCACATCTCCCAACTTGGTTTGCAGGGAATAACCCATAAACCCTTGATACTCCATAACCCATACTTTTTTGGAGGGTCATAACCCATACTTAGGGGCTCGTGTACCTGAATATGCCCTAATATAGACCTATCTATTATATAATTTGACATGTCATCATTTCGAAGGCTCAACTTTTCTGTCTCACAGTGAAGCTGTCTCACAATGAAGCCTCTCGAAACCATTAAGAAGACCCATAAGTGGAGAACAAAGCTCAATGCTGATTTGCGGATGAAGAAGAAACTATCGGAGGAGGATGAACAATGGTTGGATGGCGAAGGAAATCTTGTGGACAAGGAATGTGTTGTGGGCCTACTTGAACAGGCTTCTGACAGACTACTATGAGAGGAATCTAGCACAACTGGATTCAAATGTCAAAAGAGTCATACAAAAATTACAGGACCTAATCACTGCCAGCATTAGAGTCCTTTCATAGACCTTTTGGTACAGTACACATTACTATTTACAATGGCAACAGTCAGGGTGTTCAAAACAAAACAACCCCCCCACCAACTATTATGTAATAGGGGCAATCTCCCCAACCCCATAATCCCTCAAAACCCATATTCTAGGGTGTCTCCCAAACGGTATGGGTTATGAGGGCTTCAACTGTACTACATCAGAGTATTTACCCGAGGGCATCACCAAGGGCATGCCTACCTCATTTAGGAATAGCTCAAGATACTATCCCGATTTGTACAGTCCCCTTTACGAAACTACAGAACCCTCAGTTCTGCACTATGCGATCAGTCTTATCAAGAGATTGGTTGTAATCTAGTACTAGTACAAGTAGTACTACATGCTGTGATCTAAGATAATGACATTGTGCTTCCATGAGCTACATAGTACAGTGATCTACTATCTCCTTTCCACACTGAAGATTGCACTGGGTGAGGTGGTTCAAGCATTGTAGCTCTGTACCATAATTTCCCTTCCTAATTGTTTCCATGTGATGCAAAGCATCCCTATAGTGTGAGCCATAAACAACTGTATTGAAATTTTTTTGGTGGCCCCCTCTCACAAAGTCGAGTGCCTGTCACGACTGTGACACCCGATCACCCTGTACCCTATTGTCCTATCGCATCCACGTGTTCGCTGCCCATTTATTGTATGTACTCCCTTTTCCGTTTCTCTCTATCTGTCCTGTATCGCCACCGATCGGTGAGCGCGTTGTCTGATCTGTCTCTCTGTACTATTACCTAATATGTTTCCTTTCTCGTTTCCGGTTACTATACGTTCCCGTCCCATTGCATTATTAATACAATACCTATCGGTAATCCGGTCATCGCACTTACTGTACTTACTCAGCGTGCAGCGCGACTGCACTCGTCATTCGTCGGTAATCCCAACTTCCCATACATCGCCTCATCTGTCCCACTCAGTATAAATACCTAGATACTCGGTCTGTTGTAGTTTCAGTTCAAATATCAAATAAGATACTTCTCCTCTGTTCTCTCTTCGTGCTCTCTGCTTCTGCCCTCGTACAAGTACTCGGTCGTTGACCATTTACCCTCAGACTCTCCATAAATCTTCGGTCGGCCTTCCTAATACTCGGGAAGTGCGACTACGCTACGTAGCATCTCGGTCTTACTGCTAGACCAACCCCTGACCCCCTGACCCCTCGTAGAGATCAGATCGGTGAAGAACCGGTCTTGACAGTGCCCAACGAATCATTGTCATGGTGAATGCGATGAGACAGTCAAAATCTTGTGTTTCGGGTGGGAGCACCTTCCATAGTTTTGTTCTCGGCGACCAAATGACATCTTGAATGATTGCCGTGACCATGTGATGGTTAAAGACTCCTCGAGTCTTTTCGCCTGTTGGAAGCTAGTAGCACAGAATTAATACCATATTAGAATTGCAATAGAAGACTTACAGTCATATCTGCATCCGCAAAATCATGCCTGCAGATCAATTCTTCCGCTCTCGTCTTCCATATATCAGAAAGTTTGCCTCGTGTGTCGATCAGGATGCGTAGGTTGTATGAGTCTTGCATTATGGTCAAGGCGGAAACCTTGAAGTGATTCATAATTTCTTTAAGTGTGCTTTTAGACGTGGAAGAGAAGCTGTTCAGTTTTTTCTGTTCCCAACGATCTGTGTAGATAAGTACTTTTGTACTCAGAAAATTTGATCTTACTTACGCGGCGCTGGCATGAACCTTTGCGCAAGGTCATCTGCCAAGTTTTTGATGAATGTATCATCTTGTTTTGTCTGCATCGGCTGTTGCAGGAGAAAATATCGCTGAAGAGCGCCCCTCGCCTCCGTCTGCAAGGTGCTCGTGGGGGCGGCATTTGAGTCAGGTGGGTTCTCGTATGAAGTGGGTTGCAGAACAATCTGCAAGGCGCTCGCAGGGGCATCATTTGAGGCGGGTGGGTTCTCGGATGAGGTGGGTTGTGGAACAACGAATGTGGACATCGGAGGAATTGTTGCGGCAGACTCCAAACATTGCATGGGAGGTAGACAGAGCTTCTTAGATTTCCGGACAGGTTTCTGACTGTCTGGTACAATGCTGATGCGATCAAACTCTTCGCCCCGGACAGACTCTCCATGGCGCGATGGCAAGGTCATTTCCATAATGCGTTCAGCGTACGCATTTGCATATGGAGAGTTGCATGATGGGAATAATGTGGGGACTCACCGAGATCATGCATGATCCTCTGATCAATGTCCAATAGTGTGTGGGGGGGGACATTTGTGCTTGTGGGTGTAGATTGGTTGTAGATAGTTGGATAAGGAGGCATGGTCCTTTGATTGATGTCCGATAGCGCGGGCGGTGGTACATTCGTGCTCGTAGGGATGGGTTGGTTGTAGATGGTCAGATATGGAGTGAATGCTGGGGCGCTTGTAGGCGTTTGGTTGTAAGTGGTATAAGGATTGAATGCTGAGCTGGATTGCGATGTAGTGCTATGGTAGTCGATTGGATGGGGAGGGTAAGCAAAATGTATGCCATCACCATAGTCATCTGGGAGACGTTGTGTGTCGCCTAGGAGATACCGATAATTGCTGTCAAAGTACTGAGGGTCGTGCTGTGTATATGCAGCCTTGTCGTCCACACCATATTCCTGTGACTGATGTTCGCTGGTATATGGATCACATGTTTCGGATGGCTCACCACATTTCCAAACCCTGTACTCATCGGATTGAGGTCATTGTGGGTGTGATGCGAAGAGCGATGATTAGTAGCACGCAAAGTTTGGATATGATGGCACTGACCAAATCAAGTATATTGGTACACAACGAATTTACAACAAGCAACTAAATTTAAACAGAGGGGGGGGGGTCTACAAAGCGGTTAGCTGTAGTTCGAGGCAAAGGGTCTGTGCCTCACCTCATGGCTGTTCAAGTCTGCATCATCCTTGTGATTTAGTCAAACGTATTCTCATCCCTGTTAGTCCCCGCTTCCTCTCTTGTATCCTCATCATCGCCATCGCGATCTGACGAGTCATCAGCCTCATGTGGAGAGGAACGTAATTTCAATGCAAGGTGGCCTTTCACTTCTTCCTCCAGTTGATCGAGTTGCGTTTCTGTAGTGTCAAATGATAAAGCCTCTTCGTGATACACCTCGTGCTTGTAGGCCGCGATGCCGGCCACGTTGTCCCTTACATCTGGCGGGACCACACTGTTTATCTCTTCCATCAGCGATTCCGAATCCTCCGGGCCCACGTGATCCTTCTCGTCCATAGCATCATACTCCTTCAACTCCTCATAATCCGTTTGATGCAATTCCTGCACAAGCTTTCCATAATGCTCAATCTCCTTCAACTCCCATGCTGTGGCCAATGCTCGAAAACGTCTGGTCTCACAGCCTGCCTGTTTCATCAAGACTGCTTGTTCTAACGCCTCATCTGACAGCTGCTTAATACCATTGCGGAATAAGTGCCACCCCTGTGAAGTGACAGTTAGGACTCTACAATGTTGGGTAAGGTGCGGGTCAATACCTTTTTAGCATCGTCATGGCCAATATTGACTCCAGTCCCCCCTCTCAGGGAATTAGCCAAGAAGCGCAACTCCAAAGCCTGCTCGAGGGTCGGGCTAGAATAAGGTAAAGCCCTTCTACGCGCATTCTTTAAAACCTCAGAAACAAGTCGCATAGCCCTTTTGGAGGAGGTAGTACTGTCGGAAACACAACCAGAGCCACTGAAACCACTTGGTGAGGATGGAACATTTGGAGGGGGAGAGGAGGACAATTTGTTGAACGGGGAAGAATCGACAGATTTATAATGGCCGTTGTTGAAAGACCTACTTCGTCACTACCATTCTCTAGGCTTACTGTTAGTTTCCTTATTTGTGCGACGAGTATCCTTACGTAAGCACGGAGGATTTTTCATCCGCTCGAGGACTCTTTTCACCTCAGTGTTCCACACCAGACACTGAGGTAAGACATCTAGTCACACTTTCATTTACTTAGTACTAACTTACTTAGTTTGCCTCTGAGCTAGGTCAGTTATATATCCAGTGTTCCACACCAGACACTGAGTTTGCCTCTGAGCTAGTTCCCTGTGCACGAGCCATCTAACAAAAGCCGTATCGCACTGATACTGGAGTGGTAGGGGGTTCGGACTGAATCATAGGAGTAGATTGACAATCTGTTCTTGATAGCAGTTGGGCAAGGGAAGAGGTGCCAGTTTGTCGGAGTTTGAAGAACTTAGGATTTTTTTGTTGAACTCGAGCATCACGGATTGGCCACGGAGTGAAGGTACAATGGCAGAGACAGAGGACAGAGGACTGTCAGAAGCAGCACGCATTTTAGAAGTTCCCGGTAATCCTGGGAGGTTCATATCGGTGATGCTAACTTGAGGTCTACTTACCAGTGTTCCAGGTATCGGTGTCCAAACATGGCTTGCACTCAAGTATTCCAAGTCTTTGATACTCACGAAGTGTTGATCCAGCACCTCGATGCATGCCATCCATCTATCCCATATAATTCCTCGACAATGCAAGGTGCTCATCCAACTTCAAATAGTCAATCTCCAAACTCACGAGCTAGGTACCATGCATGATCAGGGTATCTTTTCGGTCGTGGTCCAAATACATTTGAGCAAATGAATAACGGTCCTTTCAAGCAAGAGCGAGAGAGCAACATGTACTATCTGTTCAAGTCCCGAGCTGAATGGTCTTTAGCCAAGTTTCTTGTGGATAACTTCATGCAGACTCAGATAAACCGATTCCTCGCTTTGCCTTGGGTATGACTATTTCGTCCGAAAATCCAAGGCCCTCCTTTACTTCTGCAGAAGAGCTGTTGGGGTGGGTTGACATATAGAAAGGTGGTGGTCTGCACAGGGAAGGTCTAGCCTGTAGAAGAAGGGAGAAGGAGAAGCTGTAGGGTAACCTCAGTATGCTGGCAAGCTACTGTTATATTAGTATATACCTGTAGGGTAACTACAAGGTATCAGTAAGTATGTGTGGTGGTTAGTAGATGGTACTCACCCTCAGTATGCTGGCAAGCTACTGAGGGAACTATGGTACTAGGAACTCTACTCTAGTGCGATGCATGCTTATGTAAGTAGGTAAATATACCACAACAATTCTGTTTATATCCAACACGACACCCTTCCTTCAGGGCCAAAATGGCATAGTACTGTCCTACAAGTAGAGGGCTATGCAACAACCGATCCTATACGTTTGTTTTGGTGTGATGCTGTGGAGGTTGTAGCGTCCCTATTTGGGGATCCGATCTTTGGCGCCGACATGATGTTTGACCCCATCGAAGTCACCACCCATCTCGGACGAGAGTACAGTGAATGGTTTTCAGTGAAGGAAGCCCATCGCATCCAGGTGGGTTTTTCTGGAGTACTGAATCTTTACATGGGAACTGAAAGATAAATTTCTGCTAGGATTCACTGCCGGAGGGTGCGACGATTGTGCCCATTCTAGCTGCATCTGACAAGACTCCCGTGATGAGGATGACAGGAGGGCTGGAAATGCACCCTCTTTTCATCAGTATCGGTAATATTCCAGGACACGTCCGCATGGCAGCTACCTCACACGCATGGCAATGCGTTGCGTTCATGCCAATCCCAAAGTTTGATGCCCCCAAGGGATGCCAGTCGGTCCTACAGAATCGTGTTTGGCACAAGTGCGTCGAAATCATCACTGCAGGCCTGCAGTACCTTGCTCGCTCTGGAGGCTTCATGCTGGATCCTCATGGATACCAGCGGCTATGTTTCACGCCGTTAGTAGCATGGACCGCTGACCTCCCTGAACAGTTGATGATCGCATGTGTCTCAAAAAGCGCTTCCCCCGTCACAGAGGCCACTCACAAACAGTTTGGTGACGCTCACTGCAGCCCCCCTTGTATGGGTGAGCTCACACTCAACCGCATCGCTGAACTCATTCAGAAGGTTGACCCATGGAATCTTGCTGCCTTTCTGAAAAAGGCGAGGATGCTGTACCTCAATGGTGTTCACCTTCCGTTTTGGAGAAAATACCTGTTTGCGAACCCGTCCATTTTTCTTCTGCCTGAAATACTCCATGCTTGTCACAAGTTCTTCTTTGACCACATCCTCCCGTGGTGCAAAGAATTGCTCGGCACCGAACTTGACGCACGGTATAAATGCCATCACAAATGCGTTGGGGTGAGGCACTTCGCGAGTGGTGTTTCGCATGTTAAGCAGATGACGGGTAGAGAACACCGCGACATCCAACGTACCCTTGTCACCATGATTGCTGGCCGTGTTCCCCCACGCTTCCTCCGTGCGATACGCGCTCTCATCGATTTCATATACCAGGCACAGAGCCCCATGCACACAGAGTCTTCCATCCAGGAAATGGAGTCATCACTGCGTGAATTTCATGACCACAAGGATGCCATTATTGAGGCTGGTGCTAGAAGGACAAAAGCGGCTGGCGCCAAAACTGACTTCAACATTCCGAAGCTGGAACTCTTTCACAGCTTTGCAACGGCGATTCATAATAACGGTGGACTCATACAGTATACTGTGGATGTCAGCGAACGTTTACTCATCACTCACTGCAAGCATCCATTCGATCGTATGAGCAAGAACAAAGACTTCGTGGAGCAAGTCATCCGGATCCTTGATCGGGAAGAAGTTATGCGGCAGTTTGATGTGTACACATTACTACGTTCCGGTGATGTATTGCTCATCAACGCCATGTGTGAGGATGAAATAAGAACCGCGAATCCAATGCTTGCATGGGTTGCAAGTGTCTTGCCCAAAGAACAGTGGCAAATCCAAGGCCCCCGTCCTGTCCGTAATTACTTTGCCAGCGGTATACTCGCCAGTAATGCCAAAACTGCTCTACACGTTACATCACGTCCAGATGCAACCAACCTGTTACCAAACGACATCGCAATGAAATATCACCTTTCCGACTTCGAAGCCCATTATCTGGAATTCCTGCAATTACATTCCAATGATACCCAGATTCACCTTACTTTCCACTCTATCGCCCTCTGGTATAAATTCTGTGTCCAGCTGCACTCCACTTTCCACTTGGCCCAGCTCATGCCAAGTCAGCATCAGCAATTCAACGTGTCTGAATGTCCTGAATTTTGTCTGAGTGACCTGGGTGCATGATACAGCCTGGGCAATGTCTGGGGTCAGACGACACTCTGGGGTCAGGCCTGTCAGACAGAATTCAGACCCATCTGACAGGCATGATGACAGACATATTTACAGATGTGTTCCAGGTCTTGTTTAGACACTATCAGACCATCCAGACACCATCAGACATTCAGACACACATCAGACCAATCAGACTGACCAGACCATCAATGCAAGATGTGTTTGTGTTGGCAAATGATGGACTGTAAGAATGCTAAAATACAAGTGTATTTGCATGGTGATCAATGTACCTATTAACATAATAAGCCTTAAAGGCATCTAAAGACTCTGAGAAGTGGAGGTCGACAGGAAGAGATTCACTCCCATAAACCCCTATAAGGTGTGCACCCTGAACCACTGACTCCAGAGAAATGACCGACTGAATGCGACGTCCATCATTGTCCACTTCTGGTACCACGATCCACATTCCTGTCAACTCATCCGGCTCCTCCACAATTGGCACAAACCAGTCAACTAATGCACACGAGTAACAGTGCCCTTCATGTACACAAGAAAAGAAGAGGCGCACCCTTCCGACCATTAAACTACGGAAGCCCTCTGCATCTATCCCTCCCTTAGCCACATATATACAGTCATAACGTGGATGGCCTCCTTGCCAAGAGGGGGTTGCACGTATTATTTCACAGAGCATACCCCCTACGCCCAACTGATCGCTTGGTGCACAGAATGTCGCTGTAGCGGAGTGAAACACCCATACTTTTCTGTGAAAGGCGGGACAGATGTGGATGTTCGCGCGATCCCCTGATATCTTGGCATCAGGGTTGAGCTGATCATAAAGAAAATGTTGGATCATGTCTTGCAGTCCTGGGAGACCGAGTTGTGCTGCAACATGCGAAACCAAGCCAGACACACCATACACTGTACAAAGTGTGTCAACAGCCTAAGCAAATAATCAAAATGAGGGACGCACCAGGTGTCGACAAGAAAGTATGATTATATCTTATCTTAATCTAATCTTGGAGATTTCCAGAGATCACAGTTACATGTGATTCGGAGTAGTGTCAACCGGATTACCGGTAGATCACATGACCAGCTCCACAAGATAGCCGGAACTATCACATGCTGATGCACGTTACAGGCACGTTTCCAGATAACTACGTTTATGGAAACTGCAACTACTACATATGGGAATATGGTGAAATAGGCGAGAATAATACTTATCTACGCACAGACCATGTACCACAGGTATATATACCCTGTAGGATTCCCTGTAGTTCCTTAGTTCAATACAGTTCAACTGTTCTCTCATTACTCGCTACTTCATAAACAACTCAACTTCAAGAACCAGCTACTAGCTATCAAAGGTATGCTTGCGCTACCCCGTTGCTGTTGCCCCAGTTTTGTTGCTACACCAGGTCGAGATGCCAGTTTGACCGTATAAGTTGCCGGTTCATCATCCACCGCGCCACCTTCCTCATCTTCTACATCCACCCTCACAGCCTCCATTCCAACCGGGAGAAGGGGTCCGTCCAACATTCCGTGCTCTGTGAACCATCTTCGTGCCGCAGCTAGCTTGTCGAGGCATTGATTTGTGACGAGCATCTGTCCCAGGGCATTGAACCTGTTGGAGCGTCGCCATGGTTCTTTTACAGCTCTGATATGCTTCGACTCCGTTATTGACAAGCACAACCCATTTGGCACACCAAACAATTCAATAAGTTCGCGATAATGTACCATTGCGTGTTGACGTGGGAGGGACAGATGGATATGTACACCAGATGTAATGAAAACAGTGCGTTCTTGATGGAAGCGAGCTACGGCTGCGTTGATCGCATCCAGAGTTGCTTCGTTAAGGACAGACCGCCGGACTAAATAACAAAAATCAAGAAATGCAGATAGAGCGCGCACCATGCCCAGGGGAACATGGCCAGCTATGGCAGGTAAGTAAACCTCACCATTTACAAAGGTGACACGAAGAGATATGGTGGTTAGTTGATATCATGGATGGTTGGTATGTGTGACTCGCTCACCTTCATTAATGCCTTTGAATCGTCCCCGGTCCATTGTTTGAACCCACGGCCCTCTGGAAATCGCCTCAGCGCAGGAAACGACAGCACGGCTGCAATTCTAATGTGCATTTCAGTGTGTGTGTGGCCATGGACCACAATCACCTACCTCCGATCAATGTCAGCAATGATTTCACTGGCGCGTTGCTTGCTGTGCTCAAGCTCCAAATATTCATTGATCCAAGTGACAAGGTGGTCCTTGAATGTTCCCTTGATACGTTGATGAAGTAAATCTGGGGCGATAAGTTCGTGGATGTCAGCGCTGAAAAGATAACAATGTGTTTGGGTGGCTGCTCCCTCAAATGAACGCGTGCACCAAAATGTCATTGACAATTCCATAATCATCCAATAGCGTACGAGGATCCAGGACTGTGATGAGCGCCTCGGACAGTTCATGGGAGCGGCGACCACCGCCACCATCCAGGTTATTGTTCTTGGCGGAGCACCTGACACTAAACAGTAAGATCAGTTGCATGGAGTGTGATGTCAACCTACCGTGCACACCATCCTTGTACTACACAGGTTAATAAGACCTGTTCTGGATAGTCCGCGATGTAAGGGCCAAGTCCATACACCACACGTCGAAAATGCCCGTCCGGTGTCACGCACCAAACAGGTTTGGTACAGTGAACATGGAAGATAACGCCTATATCGAATGATCCTTATGCGAAGGATAAGCACGACGGACCCTCATTGTAGCCATCTATCGCACAAGACGACTATCCTGATGCGAGAGATGAATGCCAATGCAGACAGTCATCTATCGCACGAGAACCACCAAGAAGCAGAAGAAACTGAAGGAATAACGTCAATTGTGGTATGAGAAAGGAATGCACACGTCTGCAGTCCAACTCCCATACCAGAACGATCAAAGAAGCTGAAGAATTGATGGAGAAACGAAGGAGAAAGAGAAGAAATGATTTTTAGTGCCCAAATGTCATTTTTAGGCGCCCAGTGCTGGCATTCTGATATTTTGAATAGCTCCGTCGTTTCTGAAGCTATCAGGCACATGACTATACCGTCAGAAAGCCTAGAGCGTGGTCTATCTGCCTGTCAAGTTCCGACGCAAATCCGTTCATTTCCCACGGAGATATTCCCCCCGCAATCCAGACGTTCGCTTCATTGCTCACTATGGAGTCCGTATTTTCTCTGGATCATTTCTCTGCTATTGCTGCAGATCTCCACTATGTCCTGCTCTTAGGACAGCCTCTCCCAGAGTTCCCGTGCACTGCCTGGCACATATCTTCCCAGCCTGCTCCCTCAGTCCCTCTCATTCTCGGTCAGCGCGTTCTCCTCGTCAGTCCTGCGTCAAGGACGTACTTTGGTCATCTTAGGTCTATTGTCAAGCTTGAGAAGTCTTCTCTGGTCGTCTCTGTGTCCCCTGAGCCCTCAGCCTATGGTCCCTTCCTCCCAGATACTTGCCATGTCCATCTTCCTCTGTCGTTCGTCTCGCTTCCCTGGATGCGTCAAATTCAATACTCTATCCGCTTCCCTACTTTCAGACGACGTCCCCCAGCACCATGACAGTTATTCCCCCACTTTATAGTGCTATTAGGAAGAAGAACCCTCTCTCGTTCTTTCCCAGAAGAGAGCTCATCAAGGGAGCCCATGGTTGCGCTTCAGCGGCGCTAGAACACATGCACTATACCTTAGTGTATGCTGACCCCCCCAAAAGACCTCTGGACCCCTGGTACCCTTCTTGTGGCTGTTTTGTCTCGGATCAATCCCCCTATTAATCCCAGATCTTCCCCATTGTTGTCCCATCAAATTCCTGATGGTACACAGCCCCCCATCAAACTTCTTAGGCTGTGCATCAATGACTCCTTCTGCTGTGCAGTGACTCATCCCTTGCTTACTGATGCTCTCTTGTCATCAGTATTACTCTATCCCTTTCGCATTTTTGGTATATTACTCAGCTGATGACTCACTCCCTTACCAATCAATCTTGTCATGCAGCTTACTCATTCCTTTACTCAGCAGCTTATTCATGCTTCCTATGCTTACTCATTCCTGCTTATCCCTTGCTTACTGATCGCTTACAAACCCCTTACAAAGCTCTTACCAATCCTTTACCAATCCTTGACAAATTCTGCTTACTCCCTTCTCTTTTTGTACTTTAATGCTGTGCCCCCCCATGTATTTAAACCCCTGGGCTCAGCCCAGTGAAAAAAGACCCAATTGCACGAAATTATCCCTCTCTCAGACTCTCTCAATCAGTATCCCTTCAGTCTTTGAGTCCTTGTAGGCTTCAGTGAAGGTCTAAAGGCTCAATATTGTCAAGTTTATCCAAGTTATTCAAGATCTATTCTTTATACTAGGCTCAAGCGGAGTCTAGGCTTCATACCAGTCAATCTTCCTCGCCTCTGGACATCAGAGGCATCCCTGCCCCTTTGCTGCACCAATCTCTAGGTGTAGTATCGCTGTTTCAGTCTCAGTCAACCCAATCCCCGCTTTGACACTTCCTAGGCCTTAGGAAGAGTCCAGACCCCTATCCCCTTCGTCTTCTATTACTCCTGTACCCCAGGAGTATCCTGCATCACTGTCTGCATCACCCTGTTGGTGTAGATCCCCTTCCCCCCTCCTCAGCACATCCTCTCTGGACACTGCGGAGGTAAACCACCACTCGCACATTTTCGTAGTCCTTTGTTGGTGTTGTGTTTGGGTTATTACTCCAACCCAAATCCACACTTTGACTCACAACGGACAACCTCCTCCTCGAGATCTTGTATATTCAACATATTTGTACTGTCTCCCGGTGTTGTGGGAGGGTTCGTGCCACTGCCGGCGGCCATTGACGATGGACTTGCTGTCCTCGATATCTTCCCTAGCCATGCTGGAGTATTGATCAGTACCCCATCAAAAACTGGATGGAATATTGATAGAAATAATATTAAATTGTTTGAATAATGAACAACTTACTTGGTTTCCTGGGTGGATTGGCCGCTGCTGGTGCCAGGGTCTGACGTTGGCTTTTTGCACGCTGTGACCTTCCTCGGTTGAGTGTTGAGGGCGCAGATGGTGAACGCTGATGTGGTGCTGGTTTCCTCGGTGCTTGTGAGCACGACCTTGACCTCACTCTGACTGCCGTCATCATGCTGCATGCAATCTTGCTGCAACAGCATTGCCAGCAAGCATGGCCTGGGTTCGCTGCGCACTGTCAATCCCGCTGTACGCACTTGATGCACCGATCCTTGTCATCCACCCACTCATAGCCTGTGTCTGGTGTCTGCATGTTGCAAACGTTTGGCCTTGGTCGCTTTGGCCGTGGTGGCGATGAGCCTTCTTCATCGTCACCGTTGCTGTTGATCGTTGCGACGGATTGGGCATGCTTCCTCGGCTTGCGGCTGCGACTGTGGCCCCTAGGCACCTCATCATCCTCAATGGCACGGCTTCCTTCTGGCACTGCTTGTGAGTCCTCAGTTTCGCTGGGCTCACCTACTTGGCCACGACTGCCTTGCACCTCTGTCTCCTTTACCCCCGATGGTCCTGCCACTGCATTGTTCCCCGACGGCTCTACAACTCTCCTCTTTCCCTTGTCCACCTTCTTCTGCGGCTTGCCTAGTTGGAACCAGGGATGGTCCCGGATATCGTGGTCCGTGGCGTTAACGATGTCCGGGAAGTGAGGCCACTTCCCTGTCGACAGGATCACCTCTGGCGCCTCCATAAACTGGTCGGCAGCAATGATGATAGTCGGTATAATGAATCCTGCAGGTAACTCCTGCAGGACATTCTCGACCCGGCGGTATCATATCCTAATCAGTGAGTTGATTGATTGCAGATAAATTTGCCATGCACCACCTGGGCCCAGATAGTTGACACTGCTTCCGACCATACACCCTTCTCCCGTGTGCTTCTCAAGCCATCAATCCGGCCTTGAATTATTTCAGCGGCCTGGGCAACGACTTCTTCTGCAGTGAGGGACGTAGCCGTTGACACGTCCTCTTGAACGGATGAGGCGGAGACGAACTGAGAACCTTCTGAAGTTGCCATATAGACTGTAAGGATGTGGAAATGGTAAAGCAGTGGTTGAGGAGAGGAAGAACTGGGTCCGATTGCCGTGCAGCCTGGAGGATGTTCAACGTATTATATAAGCATTTCACACCACAACATGTTTGCATTGTGGTCGCACACCAAAGTGGACTAAATCAAATATAGGTTAATAATTCAGCCACAAGTCCGACCAATCATTGTCCTGACAATTCGGCTAATGAACCACACTGCCGCATTTCATATTGCATGATGGCCGCGTTTCTATTGCTTGTGATTGACTATCACAGTGCATTGTCCCATCACAATAATAAGGGATCTCGGATCGGCATTATGATTTGCCTTATTTTGGAGTGTGTCTCTCGGGGAACAATCGATGCGGCATGTATTAACACAGCCGCAGCTTGAGAAAGGGATCAATGCCGCATGTCAGTCATTGCGGTACAGCCATCATTAATTTAATGTTATCATTGCGGTACTTATTCGCACAGCCACCAGCCTGGCTGCCACCGGCCAGTATGTCAGTGGCAAATGCCGGTGTCCACAACCGTGCCGACACTGCCACACGGCACGGTCATTCCCATATTGCCGCACATGCAAGCATGATGGCTGCTGTGAGTCAAAGTGTGGACTTGGGTTGGAGTAATAACCCAAACACAACACCAACAAAGGACTACGAAAATGTGCGAGTGGTGGTTTACCTCCGCAGTGTCCAGAGAGGATGTGCTGAGGAGGGGGGAAGGGGATCTACACCAACAGGGTGATGCAGACAGTGATGCAGGATACTCCTGGGGTACAGGAGTAATAGAAGACGAAGGGGATAGGGGTCTGGACTCTTCCTAAGGCCTAGGAAGTGTCAAAGCGGGGATTGGGTTGACTGAGACTGAAACAGCGATACTACACCTAGAGATTGGTGCAGCAAAGGGGCAGGGATGCCTCTGATGTCCAGAGGCGAGGAAGATTGACTGGTATGAAGCCTAGACTCCGCTTGAGCCTAGTATAAAGAATAGATCTTGAATAACTTGGATAAACTTGACAATATTGAGCCTTTAGACCTTCACTGAAGCCTACAAGGACTCAAAGACTGAAGGGATACTGATTGAGAGAGTCTGAGAGAGGGATAATTTCGTGCAATTGGGTCTTTTTTCACTGGGCTGAGCCCAGGGGTTTAAATACATGGGGGGGCACAGCATTAAAGTACAAAAAGAGAAGGGAGTAAGCAGAATTTGTCAAGGATTGGTAAAGGATTGGTAAGAGCTTTGTAAGGGGTTTGTAAGCGATCAGTAAGCAAGGGATAAGCAGGAATGAGTAAGCATAGGAAGCATGAATAAGCTGCTGAGTAAAGGAATGAGTAAGCTGCATGACAAGATTGATTGGTAAGGGAGTGAGTCATCAGCTGAGTAATATACCAAAAATGCGAAAGGGATAGAGTAATACTGATGACAAGAGAGCATCAGTAAGCAAGGGATGAGTCACTGCACAGCAGAAGGAGTCATTGATGCACAGCCTAAGAAGTTTGATGGGGGGCTGTGTACCATCAGGAATTTGATGGGACAACAATGGGGAAGATCTGGGATTAATAGGGGGATTGATCCGAGACAAAACAGCCACAAGAAGGGTACCAGGGGTCCAGAGGTCTTTTGGGGGGGTCAGCATACACTAAGGTATAGTGCATGTGTTCTAGCGCCGCTGAAGCGCAACCATGGGCTCCCTTGATGAGCTCTCTTCTGGGAAAGAACGAGAGAGGGTTCTTCTTCCTAATAGCACTATAAAGTGGGGGAATAACTGTCATGGTGCTGGGGGACGTCGTCTGAAAGTAGGGAAGCGGATAGAGTATTGAATTTGACGCATCCAGGGAAGCGAGACGAACGACAGAGGAAGATGGACATGGCAAGTATCTGGGAGGAAGGGACCATAGGCTGAGGGCTCAGGGGACACAGAGACGACCAGAGAAGACTTCTCAAGCTTGACAATAGACCTAAGATGACCAAAGTACGTCCTTGACGCAGGACTGACGAGGAGAACGCGCTGACCGAGAATGAGAGGGACTGAGGGAGCAGGCTGGGAAGATATGTGCCAGGCAGTGCACGGGAACTCTGGGAGAGGCTGTCCTAAGAGCAGGACATAGTGGAGATCTGCAGCAATAGCAGAGAAATGATCCAGAGAAAATACGGACTCCATAGTGAGCAATGAAGCGAACGTCTGGATTGCGGGGGGAATATCTCCGTGGGAAATGAACGGATTTGCGTCGGAACTTGACAGGCAGATAGACCACGCTCTAGGCTTTCTGACGGTATAGTCATGTGCCTGATAGCTTCAGAAACGACGGAGCTATTCAAAATATCAGAATGCCAGCACTGGGCGCCTAAAAATGACATTTGGGCACTAAAAATCATTTCTTCTCTTTCTCCTTCGTTTCTCCATCAATTCTTCAGCTTCTTTGATCGTTCTGGTATGGGAGTTGGACTGCAGACGTGTGCATTCCTTTCTCATACCACAATTGACGTTATTCCTTCAGTTTCTTCTGCTTCTTGGTGGTTCTCGTGCGATAGATGACTGTCTGCATTGGCATTCATCTCTCGCATCAGGATAGTCGTCTTGTGCGATAGATGGCTACAATGAGGGTCCGTCGTGCTTATCCTTCGCATAAGGATCATTCGATATAGGCGTTATCTTCCATGTTCACTGTACCAAACCTGTTTGGTGCGTGACAACGGTCCCCGTGATGCACCACAGGTTTAACAAATTCGTGACATAGGCTTATATACCCCTTATAATTCACTCGAATAAATGTAATTAGAATAATACAAAGTGTGTCCGTTATTAGAATATCAGGGTATAAAACACTAGGTCTATGTTAAATATTCTCTCATAGAAATGCATTAGTCACAACACCGTCTCGTGGCAAATTGCCGAGCAATAGTATCTTCCGGATTTTCCATTATATACTTTCTACAGATGCCGACTAGTTGTCATATGTTCAGTACTCCAACAAACATGCTAAGTTATGACAATCAAGGTCATCAATATGGACCTGACAGACTCTGGTATACATAACACAACTCATTAATCCCCAAAACAATGATTATTGTGTCTCATGGCATGGCTATCACATCAGAAGAACTGTCTTGTAGATATAGTTGGGAAACGAGCTAAATTTTGATTTTCATGCCTCCATAATCACTACATAATAGCAGGGGAAAATGTCACACTTTTTTTGGATATTCGCAAATCTGGTCACATTCTGATTCAATACAGACATGCAGTATACAGTAACAGTGTACTATGCAAATGGACAAACAGACAGGAAGGGGGGGGAGGACAAATAACAGCAATCATGCAAACAACAAGGAGTGGGGATGAATGCACAGAGGGTATTGCCCAAGGGGTTCATCATCACTGATGTGGTGGCGACAGTGGCATTCATTGTCGTGATCAGACAGTGGGAGTTGGTGGTGGATATCGTCGTCATCGCACTGGTCGAGATCGCGGTGGTGAGGCGGCAGTTGTACCGGAGGGTGGTGGCCATCGCCATCGTTCGAAGTGGCGACAGCAGCGGCATGATAGTGGTCATTGCCGTCATTCAGGGAGGTGGTTGGTGGTTGCCATCATTCAGGGTGGTAGTTGGGTGCTGGGATTCACAGTGGGTGCGGTATTGCTATCGTTATCAGATGGTGATCGTTGTTGTTGCTGTTTCTTGCGGTGGTGATGATGGACGTTGGTGGTGGTGGCCATTACCGTTGTTTTGGATGGTGGTTGTCGCTGTCGTTCACAGTGGTGATGGTGGAGCCGGTGATGGAGGAAGCAGGGGCCGAGAAGGGACTTATAAATTTTTTTGAAAGCGTGCGTGATTATATCAGCAAGGTGAGTTTCCGAACGACTACCATTTATGTACTCACCAGGTGACCAATAGGATCTGTGTTACTTACGTCAAGAGCAAACAACTTTCCCTTTCTTCGGTCTGCTGGGAGACCCAAAGGACACAAATCAGGTGTGCAAACCCAACCCCTCGGTCGGGCCTAGTAGGACCTTGTCATCGGCTACTGCGAGCAAGCAGTGCCTAACCAAATGTGGAGACAACAAGGTGGGGAAGGTGGAAAGTCCATATGGGTCTAACTCAGCTACTATCTGACGCGTGCCATAATACTGATCAATATTCAGATCTGGAATGCGTTGAGTGGCAGGTCCGCTATCGGGGTACGTGGCAGTGCAGTTGACGGTGCGTCCAGCAGTTATCAATCTGACCCCCTCATTTTGCATTGAGGGTCCTTACTGATCAACGGCTCAGACCATGCACCATTATGTAATCAAGCCTTTTCGACCACGACAACTACCCCAGCACCGGCACCAGCACCAGAGGCTAGATGACATTCATCACTGCCGCCACGTACTAAGTCCTCTACAACACTATCATAGTACTGTCATTCGTATTTGATGGCTTCACCGGTACTTGGGCCTGTCCAACCAGCCCAACCATCTCCCTTCCGTATGCTCCCCACCCCCAGATACCTTTACTCCAGTCGGTAAACACTCGCATTCGATTCTGTCCTTGTCACACATGCTTTTGTTCCCCTGAGGCGGCGCCTTCTCTCTCTTCATTTCTCTTCTGCTTCATTTGCATACAGACTCAGCATTACATAATTATACAGCATTACTATTTTTCATTCCTGCACTTGTCAAGGGCGACGACAACGGGGACGCGACATACAATGAAGATGGCCAGTGCCACGGAGGCACGACGACAATGCAAGACTGTCAACGACGCAGGACGCCAGTGGCGACGTATAGGGATGACGTCGACGAGGTGATGCAGGTGACGAGTGCCTTGGTGGCATCACGACGGTGACGACAACGGTGACAGTGAAGAGGCACGACGGCGACGATAGCCACAACAACAACAACGAAGTGATGCCCGTGGCAAGTGCCACGGCAGTATGATGATGACGATGACAACAGTGGCGACAACGATGACAGCAGCTACTCACTCACTTCCCCTGCATAATGGCATTTATCTACGTATTACTGTTGACTTGTACTACTTATTTGACTGGTGAATGAAATAGTAACAAAGCAATACAAGAACAAAAAGGTGGAAATAAGCTCAGTTATTGTCCAGGTAATTTGCCACTGGAGTGTGATATACGGTACACATGATTATCATGGTGAGATGAGTTACATAGTCATTTGTAAGGTAATGTCGAGATGTCAGAATCTAGGGGGTTACTCTACTCAGAATATATGGCCTGATACTTGGAGTATCATTTTAGGGCTGATGGCCATTGGAACAAAAATTTACATTGATCTGATATGACCAGAGAAGCTTATATGGAGTGACTGTCAATATTATAGACATGCAAGAACCATATGAATTTGTTGGTTGTTCGAACATAAATGGAATCCATCATAGAACATTCTCAACCCGTACCATCAAGACAACCTTTCTCTCAACACTGTAATACATATCACGCGCTTGTGGTTTCAGTGGTGTGACTGTACATACATTACAGTACCAATTATACCTACGAGCAGCCCAATTATAGATTTGAATCTGCTATTATTCCATGTCTGGTGTGATCTGATGCCTGCTGGGAAGTGTCTGGGAGGTGTCTGGGGTGTACCTGGCTTCGAGGGTGAGTTTTTCCAAATTAACTCTTCAAAGCTTCATCCCGCAACTTTTGGTCCAAGGTTAGCACGTCGGAAGCTGTTGATGCTGATCAGGGATGGCATTGACGACTCCGCGTCGCTAGCTCAAGCTTTCAAGTATGGCTCCCAGATGCGCTCAAGAGGTCGATATAAATCCGCTGTGTGATCGCATCATCGATGCGCCTTGTTGACCTAAAAAGTCACTGCAACGAAATGCACGATCTCCGGAGTCCGGACCCGGTGTCCACTGTTTCGTTCTCCGTTTGTGTCACATTGGTGGGGTGGATTCTTCTCGCCGTTTCTTAGTTCAAACTTCATGTCACAGAACGAATTCGGAATATTGTGATTTCAGTGTGGCTATTTTCTTTGGATGCCGTCCGGACAGCGGGCCGTAGCCAATGGTGTCTTGTTCTATGAACGGTATTTTGAACTCTCCTGGGCCAATCTAATTTCCGTGACGGGTGTTGTCGCGGTCTTTTTCTAGTTTTAAGTTCGCGCTGATTCACCGGCGTTTGTCATCCCCCCTCCATTAAACTCCAGAACATACCGATTCCCCATTGCTATGCGACGACTCGGGTTCTACCAGTGGGTGTCGATCTCCCAAGTTTAAAGTGCCAACCTTCGAGGGCTGCCGTAGTCCACAGGATCCCAGGAAGGCACTCAAAGATCTGGCCCAGCATGCAACACGGTATAACGTCAGCCTCGACGGGCTGGTATCCAGAGACAACGTCTACATTTTGCGAGGTGCTAGTGGTGTTGTTTATTCGGGCACAGTGGTAGATCGAGATGGAAAGTTGGACAAGACAGAGATTACAGATGGTGATTTCCGGAAAAATAGATATGGCAGGAAGGTGAATTTATTCATAACTTGCTTATTAGCCTCTGATTGAAACGGGATCAAAGGTGGCCATAAAGATTCCACGTGCCGGTCCTCCATGCACCGAAGCGAATATTAAGGTATTGATGATGACCATTTTCCATTGGCGATCTAATCTTTGATCAGAGATTCATCGAAGAAGTCTATGTCTGGTCCAAGTTGGATCATGAAAATATCCTCCCACTCCTCGGTATCACCCTCGAGTTTGATATGACAGTATCCATGGTTTCTGCATGGATGGAGAAAGGAAATGCACGTACTTATGTGCAAGATAAAGCTATTGATCCTCGGCCCCTGGTAAGCTGCAGAGACTCGAAGCAGATGCAAACTACATGCTACACAGATCGATGGAATCGCCCGCGGGTTGCATTATCTGCATAACCACAAACCAAGTGCAATATTTCACGGCGATCTCAAAGGCGTACGCCCGATTACATTTCCGGAGATGGCTTCTGTCTGACGCGATCGTATTGCAGGTCAATGTCTTGATCTCCGATAATGGTCAAGCACTCCTGACCGACTTTGGATTTTCTCACATGGTGAATTCTTCATTTAGCATGACAGTCTCCAGCCACGGGGGAGGCAAAGGCACGTTGAAATGGAAGTCTCCAGAACTTTTGCAGGGCGGTGTGGTATCGGCCAAAGCGGACGTGTGGGCATTCGGGATGACAGCCCTTGTACGCCTTTCACTCTTTCACACCTACTATATTAAAGGAAAACAGGAGCTCTTCACACGTGAAGACCCTTTTCATGGCTTCCCTACTTTCGCTGCCGCCATGTTTAGGATCATCATGGGAAGACCAGATCGTCCAAGCGCCAACGATACATGCGACCGTATGACGGACGATTGGTGGAACATCTGCTCTAGATGTTGGCAAAACAGCCCCGCGTCCCGCCCTACAATGTTAGACATAGTTGAAACAATTACAAAGATAGTACGTTCTCACTTAGTTGTAATGTTTCCTTCACCTACCTATCTTTACAGATAAACTGACACCGATGATGAACCTTATCCGTCTTCGTGGCCATGAATCTCAAGTGTTCGGTGATGAAGAAATGCTGCGTATTGGAACTCGAAACACGTCACCTGAAATTTGGTGCGGACCCTGTGGCTTCACACTCATACATGATAGTGTTGAGATCCTGTTTTTGTAGCGATGTGATGGTTAGTGATTCCAGAAAAGTCGGCTGCCCTTGCACCTGAAGTACTTATCGTAAAGGTGTTTTACACCAATATCAACAGATTATCGCTATGCGGCCTGTACGGTATGCTGCACCTTTATTATAAAGTTGGGGAGGGGAACGACTCTGCGACGTGAATGCTATATGCTAGAAGAACTTAAGCGACTTGATTCTGATGAGTCTACGGTCATAGTAGTGACACTGCAGATTCAGGTTAGGGTAAGTGTCATGCATGATGGCCTGATATTTAGTATGCTAGAATGGAGTGATTGAAAATGCTTGGATGTTTAATGCAAGGGAACGCACCATCGAACTAAGTCATGCAACGAGCATGACCAATATCCCTTGCCAAAAATTTCTGCTTCACTACAATGAGTACGCTCTCGCGAATGATGCACCCTTCGCGCTGATTCCGAGTTTATTTTGCCGAAGCATAATATAAACCTCACTGTAAAGGACCCGTGGCACCAGCTGCTCTCAGTGATAGTGCATCAATAATCCTGGCATCGAAATGTAAGCATCAACACTTTGGTTAGGACTGCGACTTCCTACTACATTGCAGACAGAGTATAAATATCAATGACAAGGTCCAATGGTGTATCAGAATTGCTCTGCGATTCAAATCAAGCTTCGAACTAAGTCTCTTTATGTGACAGTTCTCAATGACCATTCATGAGGTTATCGCGATGAGAAAGATTCATTGCACCATTGGCGTGCGTTAACCCGTTTGGGGCAGTCCGATGGAGTGATGCCATCTTCAAGCATCAATCAATAACAGACAACCGTAAGTCAGGGGAAGAACGTACTATTTGTTCGATTTTCTTAGCTACCCGTAACATGGTAGGACGCATGGAGGGGTCGGAGTGCCAGCATTCGGAGCATATACCCCACCATTCGTCTGTTAAACGAAAATACGTATTTTCGGCACTCGGACGATCTGGCGGCCCTTTCAAGATCTTCATCACGATGGCAGTGGTGGCGCTGATTGGGTGAAAGGGGTCTGCACGGGTGAATAGTTCCTGTGGAGATTCAGTTGATTCAACGAGTACAAGTGACCAGAATTTACCAAAGCCATCATCGCAAATGCCCACACATCCCGGGCAGCGGTTGCCTCGCCACCGTCCAACATTTCTGGTGCGAGCCATGGTAACGTTGCTCCAAAGTTTCCAGGGGTAGACATGCTGAACGAAGAATTGGCCAGGAATGATAGACCAAAGTCAGTAAGAAGGGCTCGGCCCTCTTCAGATATCAACACATTGAGCTACAACACGCCCCATCAAATAGAATCACATTGCGGAGACAAACAGACTCACCCCCTTCACATCTCCATGGTACAGTGGCTGAGGACTGCAGTTATGCAGGTAACATAGCCCACTTGCGATATCTTGGATCTATACAACATTCATATTGCGTTCACTTAAAATACCAACAAACGTACCAATGGGCGAGGATCAATAGATTTACTCCGCACAAAATCTCGTGCATTCCCTTTCGCCATCCACGGAGAAACAATTGATACAGTCAATTCAAATTCCGTAGTAATCCCGGTGAGAGGAAGGACATTTTCATGAGCGAGCTTGGACCAAGTATGCACTTCTTTCAGGAATTTCTATCCAAGGATCAGAGCAGGTTGAAGCACACTGATTGTACCTACCTTGATGGTGGTCACATCTCCTGGAAGACCCCCACGAGGAGTCTTTATAGCCACCTTGACATACATCCATCAGGGGTAGGGTAGAGTATGATTGAGTAGTAGATCTACCTTCGTAGTAGTCTTGCCGTCTCCGAGTGAGGCCCTGCTCGCGGTCCCTCCAATCGCTACCTCAGTTTGTTTTGATTTCAACATTCCCGAATAAACCATAGCATTTCCTCCCCGGAAACAAGAGACATTGTCTTTAGACACCAATCCATCAAGGTTGATACTATATCGTGATGCACGTTTGGCAAGTTCTTTGAGCACCTGCCTGGGGTCCGATGGGTCGAAATTGGTGTTGTCATCCGTCGATTCGCGATCATTCGCATCGTTGTTTTGGTGTGGGGAAGATTCTGGGCTAGACATGAAGACGACTTAGAGCACGACAGGAGTGGGCTGAAGCAAACATGGTGTACAGACTGGACCTACTTTATAACCTTGCTCAGGCGAACCCAAGCCTGGCTATCTTTGGACAGGACAGGACAAACTGACCATTGATTACCCAAAGGACGCGAGGTAGAGGGCACATTCGATATTGGCGCCCATTGTTGCAATGAGGTGTGGAGCCGAAGTTACTTGAGGTAGCAGGGCAGAAGGGGCCAAATACACTGATGAAATTGAAACACATGTAGTGTACTTAGCGGTGACAGCACGAGACCGCAGATCCATACAGCCATGCTCACCAGTTGAAATTCCCGTGGACTCAGGCGCCTATTACCCGGAGAGAACACCGAAATTTGTCCACAAGCACTCGAAATGAATGAAACCTTGGCCCACCAGAAGATGACCTCACATATGATCATAGATTCATACCGCGGCCGTTTCCTATTGGTTTGTGTCAGCTGTAGAAGAACCTGGATGAATGGGCATGTCACAGTAAAGTAGAGACTTGCAAAGCCCCCCCAACCAGCGTGTGCATTGCCACCGATAGGTCAATGAGAGAACTATACGCAATTCCAGTCTTGTCAGTCATTTTTGGTGGGAAATATAAAACCACTGGATATTGCTTGCTGCACACAGGATGATGAAACAGTGCCAGCGTACTACAATACGTTCATATCTTGTCAAAGCTAGCAACAAGTTAGTCATCTCCAATGCAATGGCTAGTAGGCGCTCACTCTGCAAAGAATAACACGACATAAAGCAGAAAACAGCTCCCATATCGTGACAGATCACCCAACTTTGGAAATACGTGAGGTTTCATCTTTTCTCGATAGGATGCGAGAAATCCTTGGATAGCGCTCAACCGTATCTACACTATGAAAATGGGTGACTTGAGAGGTGGCTGACCGCAGCACTGGTGCAGCAGACTGCTATGAAAAGCACCGAGATAGTTGGAAGCGCCTGACAGAGCATCTGACCGGGCCAAACCTGCTTCCACAAACCGCAAACCCTGCCATTTCTATCATTTGAAAGAAAGATAACCATATCTTCAGTGGTTATATTGGCCAACGGGATTTCAAATATGCAAGGCGCCAACGCTCCTGGGCCATGACCACGAGCCGGGGTACAAGGATGATCAATATAATCAATGATCACCCTAGGCTGGTAAGGAAGTTCCGTTGAGTTCTGTGAATTGAACCCCGCAGCACAACACCAGGCCTAGTTGCGCATTGACAAAGTTATCCGCATTACTCACGATACTGTAACTCGGAATGCCGTCTGCGTGGGTAGAAGCCTTGCTTGAGGAAGGACAGACCCATGGAGTCAACGAAGGCAATTACATATGTAAAATGAACAAACGGACACACAAGCTACATAGCTGAGAAATACGCGACAAAAAAGGCAAAAGGTTCTGTCGTACTACCAGACACCCCGTCGAGTCCTCCACGGCATTCGCTGGTGACTATAACCCCAGGGCCCAGGCCCATAACCCTTGGATAGTACCCCAAGTGGAGCATCCCTTCATTGATGAATGTTGCTGCTGTATCAAACCACGACTTGCTGTCTGCATCGTGTGGAGGGACTTTCTCACTTCCGATTCTATCTGTCCGACCAGAACATTCTGTTCGATAACTTATCCAGTTGACACATTCCATCGGTTTCCAATTCCATCCCTTCTCAAGATCTCAAATGTGGATGCCACCAAACGTTTCGTCGATATCAAGCCTTTGCAGCACTGCCTCCGTGGTCGTGTTTGAAATCAAGGGTTTGATTTGAACGTGCCACGGCCCACGGGACACTGGCAAATGGAACCATATCTTGCTTGAATGCAGCTAGGGCACGCACAGGACTATAAAAATAATACGAATCCAGCGCTTCTGCCGCTACCACCGTGCTCATGGACGTGAGGCTTGCACTTGAAAAGCTATCCCAACAGGCATCCTCGTATACTGTCGTTCTCAACGGGAGGGTTAGTCGAGACATTACTCGACGTCCCCTCACCGGCGACTCTGCGGATGTATACGAAGGAACTTTAATCCCAGATGGAACAAAGGTCGCTGTGAAAACCATCCATGCCGATCCTCCTTCCAGTCAAGAATCCATCAAGGTTCGCATACTCCTCAGATTTGCATCTTGCACTTATTGTCGTATAGCATGTCCTACGGGAAGTATGTACCTGGTCGAAACTACGTCACGAGAATATCCAGCCACTTCTTGGGATTACCACTGATTTCTGCCTCACTGTCTCGATGGTCTCCACTTGGAGGAAGAAAGGAAATGCGTTTGATTACGTGCAAGACGATTCTGTTGATCCACGACCGTTGGTAAGTCCACGGTTCTATCCGAGTGGGGAAATGATGCCATGCCGAATGCAGCTCGTAGGGATCGCGAAGGGGTTACACTACTTGCACAGTCATGAGTCTGGTGCGATCTGTCATGGCGATTTGCGAGGCGTATGTTTCCCTTCTCCCCGTTATTATGTGTCGTGATGATACTCTTGATGCAGTGCAATGTCCTCATATCTGATGATGGTCAGGCACTCCTGACTGATTTTGGCTTTTCTTCCCTTGTCCTTTCGTCATTTACTCTTCCCGTTGGCACACACTCTATGGTCTCCATAAACTGGATTGCTCCAGAAAGTCTCGAAGATTTTAAGCCCACTGTGGAAGGTGATATATGGGCTTACGGAATGACAGCATTGGTTTGATTCTACCTTTCTTCGTCTTCATATTGGATTAAGAATTATTTCCAGGAACTGTTTACCCGGAAGCCACCTTTGCATGAAATAAACACGATACCACGTCTCATAACCCGTATCATGAGCGATACACCAGACAGGCCCACTGAAGAGTCTACAAATTCTCGTCTGACAGATGAGTGGTGGGCAATATGTACTTCATGTTGGAATCGTACTCCGAGCGCGCGCCCTAGCACTGCGGAGATTACTACTAGAGTCGGATCTCCTTCCGCGATTTAGTCTAGTGAAGTCTCCCAGACCGTACCGTCCTTTTCATACATGACAGTGTTCTAATCCTTGTAGAATAGCCATATAAAGTACATTGTAACTACATATCCCATACATGTTTTTTCCTTGTCGTTGTCCTTAGATGTTTACAGAGGTTATCCACTACTCTCCGAACATTACTATGTAGTTGCCTGAATTCCACTGTTCTCGCTGTCCTCAGGTTGCTCTGACGAGGCTCTGCCTTCCTGCCAGCGATGTGGTGGTCCAATCATCATCTGAAGTACTTATAGAGGTTTTTTATACCAATATCAACGGATTATCGTGATGCGGCCTGTATGGTATGCTGCACCTTTATTGTAAAGCTGGGGAGGGGAACGCCGACTGTGCGGTGTGAATGCTATATGCTAGAAGAACATAAGTAAATGCATTGGCAAGATGCTTTGAAGTTGTGGTGGGTGGTGACTAGTAGTACCTACTACCTACTACTGGTCAACCGCCACAACGACACTAAGATCTCAACACACAATTTCCAGATTAAAATATGTTATTGAGAAGGAGACTGAGGGAAAATTTTACATCGGAGCGACTACTTATACTACGGAGCGGGGAGATACGGAACGAGATATTGTATTGCAACACTATATATGTGTGATGGGTGAGCAGTCTCACTGAGTGACATTTCGGCCAAGTTTGAATGCACGTACGATTGCCTCGTCCATCACATAAGTACTCTGCTAGCGTAAAAGTATGATTCCCTCAGGTTTGCGCCAAACTCCAAAAGTAACCGGATCTCAGGCTGTCCGTTGGTGTGGTATTCTCAGGTCACTGAGAAAACCACCATAACGTACAGCGAGCCCCTTGGAACCTGGAGCACCGAACCCCACCATTGTAACTAGCATCACAAACAAGACACGGGCACTTCCTAGTAAATAAGTCCTGTACAGACTATTAGTGCAATAACCAGAGAATATTCAACTGACCGTCAGCGCCATCATTCCAAAAGACCACACGTCGCCTGCAGTGGGTCGCCGTACATGGATCCTCTTCCAGGATATCCAATCAGGGGTGCCTCCTGGGTGTTGTTCGACAGCTAGACTGAACGATGGATTATTGGCAAGATGAGAGAAACCGAAGTCAGTAAGGAGCGCATGTCCGTCATCACGTTGGCTGTTATGCGATAAAATATCTGATTCAAGAACAAGTATACCCACACCTTTGCTATCTCCATGTATAACGGTCCGATACGGATGGAGGTAATGCAGCCCATTTGCGATCACTGATGGGAGTATACCAAGGGACGAGGATCGATATCTGGGCTTTACACGTAATCAAACGCATTCCCTTGGGACATCAGGGGAGACACAACGGAAATCGTGTGATCTAAAGCAATTCAATAACATTGCTGTGTCTGGACCAGACCTATACTTCGTCTAGCACTCTCTGGTGCATTTTCAGGAGCCATAACAACAAATAGACGACTGACCTTGAGGGCAGGAAGAGCACTCTTACCACCATAACGGAAAGCCTTCATGGCCACCCTTTTGTGTTCTGCACCCGTGGTCTATTCGTGTACACGGCCATAATTACCGAAATCGACGAGTTTCGATAAGTCACGAGAAGCCTGATATCTGAGATCGATAGAGGAAAACCGCTGGTTCACTATGCTCCGTAGCTCCCCAAGGACTAAGTTACCAGTAGCAAGAGTAGAAGAACCACAGTAGCAAAGGAACGTGGGGGCCTAGCACGTTTGACAAGGACATATCCACTCCGATTGGGGATAGCAAAGGGCAATCGGTGCTTATCATGTTGTTCCGGGGTCGCCATCTCGTCTGCAGCGAGCTGTGGAAAGATGTTAGCCTGCAAGCAGGAGAAAGTACCTGAGCATGGTAAGATACCCTCGCCTGGGAGTTTAACGCCCTAGATGCCAGCAGAATGAATTCAGTTTGGAGTTTGTTTGCACGCCTATCAACAAGTGCTATGGATGTGCCTTATTGCGGTTGTCGCCTGCCAGCAGCAGCGGAAGGTGATTCCAAGGCATCGTACCGGATTCGGAATAGTATGTCAGAGATGGCGACATCGACTCAATGTGAGTGATAGAATTGGGGTTAGCTAGAGAAAGTCAACGCGAGCAACAAGATCAACAATCACAAGATAATGACTTACCACTGACTTACCTGTGTCATCCAGACCACCTGAAAAGCTCCGAAAGTGTTCCTACGAAGTCATCGGACCTAGACGCCGATGCGGACGTACCTACCTTGAGCCGTAGACCAAGGTCCTGTACGTTGTCATGGATAGCGGTGGTTGAGATTGGCTGGTCGTGATATATGGCCAGCCATTCACCAATTTCGTCGAGGAAGAGAGACGGATTCTCACGGATGAGCTCATGGACGTCATCTAGAATAGCCGCATTGAGCAGGCGAGGGCGTCCACGGAGGACGGATGGCTTTTCTACATGTCCAAATTCCTCGTAGTTGTCCGCTGAACGGTTGATGCTGCAATCCGAGACGCCTGTGCTTCTGTGACTTCATTCATTTCCCAGCTGTCTTCAAGCAGTTCTAGGGCTCGCTGCTTCATGTCGGCACTGATTTTGCGGTATGCCATCGTGAACAACGAGCTCTGCGATGCTTTGTTGATTTTTCTGATTTTTTCGATTTTTATATATTTCTTTGCGCGGTTTGCGCCACTCGGACAAGAATTTCCGAAACAGTTGTAACGGCAGGACGATTCGACCACGTCCAATTCCCCGACGATGGTAAGTCCAACCTCGTAATCATCCGACTCTGATGCTGCAGAAAATGAGGTGCTGTCTTCACCACCCGTCCTAGGAGCAGGTGTAAATGGGCCTTACTTCGTGTCATGACAGGTGGGCCTGTAGCCCGTCGCATGACAATGACGAGTATCGTCTCGATGGAACGAATACATACCATGGATACTAAAGCGGGTGTCCCGGCACTTTCATTACTGCCTCAGGTGTCTTCGGATCATCGACCATCTCTGGCTCGGGTGGGTGCCGTGAGTCAAGCGATCTCGTTTTTCGCCAGAGGCGCAGTGATGTCATCCAGTAAGGGAGCGATCTTATACCCCCTGATACTTTTCTCTTCTTTGGGAGCTTGGTCACTAGTTTCTTGATTCAGCTGCTCAAGCTTCTCCTCTGTGAGTGGCACTGTATCGAGCCGTGCATCGTCTGGGATAGAGGGTGTAATCGAATTTGGTGTGTTTGCGGAGCTGGCTGTGACGCTGAGCGTGTGGATGGCACGCTGAGGAGTATGGAGTCATTTGTCGACAGGGATGTCTGTGGGCCAGTACGGAGGAGTGAAGCAGTGAGGGGCGGGCGGAGGCGACAATTATTATGTAATGGCTGGGTTGTCTCCATTGCTGCCACGTGGACATCACTCCGCTGGTGGCACCGGCACTTGTCTCGTAGTCAATCCCTGATACAATTTTCAAACCTCAGGCGGACCATACATCTTCCATCAAATCTTTGGTCTGCCTTGGGGAGACTACGCGGTACCCATATTGTATCGTTCTGGTTGGCCCTTTTATTTTACACCGCACTACGATGTGGTTCTCTCGCCTTTCAATGATTACAGCAAACGACATGCACATCCCTGTCGGTGCTCTATCCCAATACGCCTCGTTGTCTTTGAGCACTGCACTCACCGACCCTATTACCCAACAGTATTTGGACGATGCGTCCTCCAAGTCACCGGGCTCGATACTCTAATTTACCCAGTACCCTCTCAGTCCGGCATCTCATCCCATCGAATTTGCCACCACGCCGTGTACGATGGCTTCACTGCTGTCTCAGATGATTACTAGTACTACGTCACACCTGCAGGACACGACGTCGCATGCGCTCCTTGTTCCAAAGACCGGATCGATTTTATGTGAAACCACCACGGTACTTCATCAACCACGCGCCCAGTACTATGACGAACTATGTACTACAAGGTGCACTAAAAACAACTCGCACTATTCCCAACAGTAGTCCGACCATCTCATCTGGCACACTCCGCCCTCTATCCTCAGCAAGATCTTGGATCGTCCATAGAGCAGTATTATCCATCTACGACGCAACGACGCAATTCCTCCATCATTGGCCTAACACCATCGCCTTCGAAATCCTCTCGCTATTGTCCATATCCAAAACAGCTAGCACAACTAGACCAACCCAGGAAGAGCCCATCGTGCCCGTCCCAGGTACGAGAAAACGCGTTTGGCCAGCCGCACAGCGAAAACGTCCTGATGCTCGGGTGCCACTCCGCTCGGTTTTTACAAGGTCAATGCACGTGGAAATCGTAGATGCTTTTTTTGACATTCACGCAATTGCCCATAACAAAGCCCCGCTGTGGAAAAAACCATAGTTCGGAGACCACCTCACAAGTGAATGGTACAGTCATTCGATATGTGCTAAGTCAATTTTTTTAGAGATATATGGGCGCGCACGTAAACAAGGTTCGTCGACAGCTTTGTTCCACAGGTAAGTACTACAACATTTTCTGTACAACACAAATGGGTATGCCTTTGTTCATCTCATCGATTAATGGAGCCACGTTCTAGCACAACATAACTTCCCTCAGCTAGAATAGTCGACGATGATCGACACGGGGGAAAGTACTATTTGCGCCCCTAAACATCTGAAGCAGCATCTTCAACAACTGGGACACTCTCCCAAACTGGCGCAAACTGCTGGAAAAATGGTGCCCAAATTCTCCTGCTTTCTTCTACCTGGCGATGAGAAAGCCTCTGCGACTGCGTGGAGAACGAGAACACTCGTAGTGTCGGCCACAAACAAGGGTCGAGTGCTTGCTGGAGCATCTCAGGTAATGCTAACACGTCGATGTACATGGTGTACCGCAGTTCCTCGACGCCTGCTTCCACCAACGGAATGAGGGCCACAAGGGTATATGCTAAGAAATGATGTGCATTTGTCGGTGGATCCCCGATGTTGATATGCACGGATTTCAACGAATCCGAGAACCGTTTGTGAAGAAGATCAAGAAGCGATCCGTACGCGTTCAGTTCTGCCATGCAATCTTCATGTTCGATGGTGAAGTCGGCAAGCGTTGATTTTGGGAGTCGTTCAAGCAAATCATGCGCAATGGTTGGATCCCCACAGAAGACCAGCCGACGGAGGACCGGAAAGACAGGTAAGGCCGATTGCCACTCCGCAAGTGGCTTTCTCAAATGTACACTGAGTGTTGCAACTGGTGATTCGCAGAGTACCCCGCACAGATACTGGAAGTCACGATAAGAGATGGAAGCTCGAGTAAGGTCAACTTCTCGGAGGCATGCAAGTCTCAACGGTTGGATTTGTTCGGTAACGGGGAAATGGAATACTCCACGTAGATGGAGTTGTTCCAGGAAAGGAGTGTGGGAGGCCATCTGTATCAGGGTATTCGTGTGACCGTCTGCATCCATTCCGTAGTTCCTCGTAAACGATGTGAGCGACCGGAGGTTCGAGGGAAGTAGCTTCTTGTCGTGTAATCCCGGCTCTGAGAGGAAACAGAGGATAGAACGCAGGTTGGGGAACAGATCGAAACCATCTTTAGCACGCAGAGCAGCCAACCTGGGATAGATAAGCCTCGTGCCGTCTACCCATGCCTCATTAGGGTCAGCTGAATGCAGGTCCTTGACTCTGCATGCGTATTTGTCGAATGTTTTCCAATCCTCGGCAGGAGGGCACGGCAATTGAAGGAATGCTTCTGCATTTATATCTATGTCCTGCCTCGGTCGAGCAGGTCAGTTCTCGGATACCAGGCTCAGAGCCGCACTTCGTACTCACACTGCACGCTTCCAGGAGCCTACCTGGGATGAAAGGGATAAGAGGTTCGATAGAATCCAACTTAGCCCATAACACATCAAGTGCGGTCTCTGATGCAGCTCTGTTGCAACAGACGAGACTGAACAAAGACTGCTTGTCATCTTCCAGGAATGCACAGATCATGCGAACGATCTCCGCGATAGAAAAAACCACGGTAGCACTCATGATAGAAGATGACTTGGACTGTATTTTGTGAGTAAATCATAGGAAGTAAAGGTTAGGTATGACCCGACGAAGACGACAAGAACTAGTATCACCTCGTTTACAAGGTCACCCAGATCCAAGTCGGAGAGGGAGCGATGATTGTATCTTTGGTTATTCGCGGATCTGGTGATTTTATGCTCCGATTCAATACAGCTGGGCAGTGTGCAGTGAGCACTTTCATGTGCGGCATACCGTACCTCGTGACGAGGCTCCCGTACTCGTAAACAAGGTGCCTGCTGTGCCAACAGCCATGTTCAAGTCAAAATATGTCACTTGAAATTTGGTGCGCATCCTGTGGCTTCACGAGCATCTATGAAAGTGTTGAAATCCTGTTTTTGTAGCGAGGTAGTGGTTAATGATCTCGGACAAGTCTCGTTGGCTTCAACAGTTGGAAGCACCCAAATCATATCGAATGTCCAGTGTGTCAGGGATTTACGCCAACGCAGTCGGCAAGGTGTCTCTGTTATCGCTCCAACCGTACTACATCTGCAGATTAAGGTGCTCAGTGTTCATCAAGCCACCTGCTGAAGAAGCTGCAACACGTGTGAGTCGTCTCTATCCCACAGAATTTGGAATTGTTCTTCTGCAACTTTGCGGGCAACTTTTTCTATCGACGGACGTACGCATGGGTCTTGTTCCCAGCACGAAGAAAATACGTTCCACCAACGATCCGTCAAACGAGAACAGATGGCTTTGCCAGTGGGACGCTCAGGTGGTCCTTGCGCAATCCGTTGTTTCAATTGTGTTGAATACTTGATGTCGTCGAATGGAAATGAGCGAGTGAACAGCTCCTGCATAGATGCTTTGCGTCAGCGGTACTGGCAAATGGTGATAGCCAGCATACCAGTGCTGTCATCCCGAATGCCCACACATCGCCTTTAGCAGATCCCTTAAAGTCTACCAGGTGCTCAGGTGAAGTCCAATTCACAGTCTGCAGGTGAGAGGCGCTGTTTATTGGGATAAACGAAGATTCAAGAAGCGGGGACAGTCCAGTGTCGGTAAGGAGGGCTTGGCCGTCGTGCGAGATCAGGGCATTATGCTATTACAAGTCTTTGTCATATCAATCCAAGCATCAGATAGTTGTATACCTACGCCTCTCAGGTTACCATGATATATAGGGCGAGGGTGGTGAGCATGCAGGTAACGTAGTCCACTTGCGATTCCTAGAAGCTGTGTGGTATGATTTAAAAAAAGGCTGCCAGGAACTCAAGTGGTAGACGCACCAGCGGGACAGGGGAAATTTCGTTATTTTGCACATAGTCGTGTGCGTTTCCTCTTTCTATCCAAAGAGACACCAATGATATTGCATTAGCAAACTTAGCCGTGATCCCGAGAACCGGAAGAACATTGTTGTGACAAAGCTTGCGCCAAGCGGATATATCATCAAGGACACGCTAGACAACAGTCAGGCCAGTTTACTTGAGAGTGCTAAATAGATCATCGAACCTTGACGACGTCCACAAGTCGTGGAGGACTGTAGAGGAGAACTTTGACTGCTACCTTGGTTTCCATTTCTTGGCCCAACCTCCCTTGATACACAATGGCATTGTTACTAAATATGGCCGCTGCTCCATCTCGTTCGATTGGGTCACCGACATCGACGCCATATGACGATGCAAACTTGGAAATTTGTTGAAGCGCAGGCGACGACATCTATATGAATTGGCCATCACCATGTCATCCATGACAAACCAAAAAGGAAGCGTACTATCTTCAGGATCTGGCCAACAATACGCGTCATGGTAGGTCGCGACGAGGGGTCAGGTCTCCAGCACTCAAAACACATATTCCACCACACATCTGTCATACGCGAACATGTATCAGCATCACTTGGGCGCTTCGGGGGATGCCCTTCGGCGATATTGGCATGAAGGTAATCAAAGGGGCTTTTGGTGAACAATTCCTGTATAAATTTATTTTAATAACACGGGTGTGGAGGGGTAAAGAACATACAAGGGCTGTCATTCCGAATGCCCATACATCTGCTTCGACTGATATCTTGCCACTACCCAACATTTTCGACGACATCCAATTGACCATCGCCTTATTTCCACATTGGGTGGGCATGAATATGGGAGAAAACCCAAAGTTGGTCAGGAGCGCTTGACCATCCTCTGATATTAGCACATTGACCTGCCACAGTATCCAGTCAAACAGGACTATTCATTCAATTTAACACAACCTACACCTTTCAAATCTCCGTGACATATTGGACCCGATTCGTAGTTATGCAAATAATGCAGCCCATGCGCGATTCCCTCAATCTGCGCAGAAGTTAGACACCAACATTCTAATCAAGTCAAGTCACCTCTGCTCACCAGAGGGCGTGGATCCACGGTTTTATCTTGCACATAATCGAATGCATTTCCCTTTTCCATCCACGGAGAAATGACTGATACCGTCTGATCGAATCGGGTGGTGATGCCCAGTAGTGGAATGATATTTGCATGACAAAGTTTTGACCGGGCATGTACTTCCCTCAGGAAACGCTGCCCAGAAGTTAAGGTAAGGCTGCAGAACCAAACTTGACAGTACCTTGATGGTATCAATGTCTCCCGGAACACCACCTCTTGCAGGCTTGAAAGCCGCCTGTCGTCATTCAGCAATGGAAGGAAACGAAGTATATGTGCAGTAATTCACCTTGATCGCTTTTTGATATTGCGGGGGGCAACGTCCCGCAGTTAACACAATTACATTGTCCTGAGTGTCCGAATGAATAACAGCATGCCCCCCAAGAGGAGAGTAAGATGTGTCCTTGGAAATCCGTTCATCAAGGTTGATCCCATCAAGTGATGCACGTTGGGAGATTTCTACGAGTGCCTCCCTGGCGTTAAGCAAACCAGGATGGATGGGAGGTGTGGCTTG
>JAYMGJ010000291.1:0-43620 GCA_037178675.1 Scleroderma bovista
GCAGGAACTGTCCCCTTGCTTCCCTGTTGCTCCATCACTGCTGTTACACCCCTGTCATCAATCTATCATCGCTCTTCTATCCCAGGACTCTTCCTAACCACTGTGGTAGGCTGAAGAGGAGTCAATACCATCCCCAGTCGCATTCCTTCCCCATCAGAAGCCCTTCCCTTCCCTCCTGCATCCTGCCTGAAGGCGTGCAGCACATCCCTCTGAGGAGATTAAATACCAGAAACGCAAAGGAAGACCACCACTTGCATATTGCTGTCATTTGGTGTTGGTTGTTGGTTGTTCTGACCTCTTCCCTCACTTAGGCGCACACCGCGGCTGCTGCGTGGTTGCTTATTATGTTTCCGGACATGTCTAACCTAACTTATTGATATTTTGATGATCCATATTTCTCCTTATCATTATTCACCCACCACTGAACACATGCCCTATAAAGTCCCGCGGGTCTTCGGAGGGAAGTCATTATTGTCTTGATTGTGCTTCCGGCTCACTTTTCTGGTATCCTACTTTGTATTTACTATAACACCACGGCTTCTGTCAGCTGCATTCTCCTGCCGCGGCCATCTTTGGCTCACCTTATGCCTATGTACCAGACTCTGTCAGCCCATCCATCACTCTCGGCCAGTTATCTATTGGCCAATCCACATTAGAGGGAAACACCATATGTCAGCCTACCATGTCAATGGGGCTAGATATTATGGGCCCTGCTTTGATTTACATTCCGGTGGTATTTTGGCTCACCCGTATTCCAGGTCACAAATGATTCATAGCCCACCCTTGACTCACGGGATGATGCAATTTTACATGGGCTCACCCATATTCCATTGGACAGATCAAATCTTAGCCCATCCGTGCTACTCGGTATGATGAAATATGGGCTCACCTATACCCTAGTGACTGTTCTACTTGGGCTGACCCATATCACACGGAACCAGGTAATAATAGCCCATCCATATCACATGAGAACATCATAATGTAAGCTCACTCATGCTACACGACCTTAATGTATATGGGCCCCCCACAGTTCAGGGGACATTGCTATTTTGGCTGACATACATGATAAGGGACAGGCTATTCAAAGCCCACCCGTGCTACACGGGATGGTGACATCATATATGGGCTCACCCGTATCACATTGGAACCATCAACCCTCAGCCCACTCTTGCTACTCGTGATGATGGAATATGGGCTCCTCTGTACCTTAGGGACTTTGTTATTTTGGCTCACTCATATGACATGGGACTATGTAATAGCAGCCCGCCCATGTCAGATGTGATGACATAATAGGGGCCCATCCATATCCCATGACAACATCCATGTGTCACCCCACTTGTGCTACTCGGGATAATGAAATATGGGCTCACCTATACCTTAGGTGAATGTGATTTCGGCTCACTCATATTACACGGGACAATGTAATAGCAGCCTGCCTATGTAACATGGGATGGTATAATAGGGGCCCATTCATATTCTATTGGCATCTCAAAGTTTCCACCCACTCATGCTACTCGGGATGATGGCATATGGGCTCACCGGTGTGAGTCAAAGTGTGGATTTGGGTCAGAACAACAACCCAAACACAACACCAACAAAGGACTACAAAATTGTGCGAGTGGTGGTTTACCTCTGCGGTGTCCAGAGAGGATGTGCTGTGGAGGAGGGAAGGGGATCTACACCAACAGGGTGATGCAGACGGTGATGCAGGATACTCCTGGGGTACAGGAGCAATAGAAGACGAAGGGGATAGGTGTCTGGACTCTTCCTAAAGCCTAGGAAGTGTCAAAGCGGGGATTGGGTAGACTGAGACTGAAACAGCGATACTACACCTAGAGATTGGTGCAGCAAAGGGGCAGGGATGCCTCTGATGTCCAGAGGCGAGGAAGATTGACTGGTATGAAGCCTAGACTCCGCTTGAGCCTAGTATAAAGAATAGATCTTGAATAGCTTGGATAAACTTGACAATATTGAGCCTTTAGACCTTCACTGAAGCCTACAAGGACTCAAAGACTGAAGGGATACTGATTGAGAGAGTCTGAGAGAGGGATAATTTCGTGCAATTGGGTCTTCTTCACTGGGCTGAGCCCAGGGGTTTAAATACATGGGGGGGCACAGCATTAAAGTACAAAAAGAGAAGGGAGTAAGCAGAATTTGTCAAGGATTGGTAAGGGATTGGTAAGAGCTTTGTAAGGGGTTTGTAAGCGATCAGTAAGCAAGGGATAAGCAGGAATGAGTAAGCATAGGAAGCATGAATAAGCTGCTGAGTAAAGGAATGAGTAAGCTGCATGACAAGATTGATTGGTAAGGGAGTGAGTCATCAGCTGAGTAATACTGATGACAAGAGAGCATCAGTAAGCAAGGGATGAGTCACTGCACAGCAGAAGGAGTCATTGATGCACAGCCTAAGAAGTTTGATGGGGGGCTGTGTACCATCAGGAATTTGATGGGACAACAATGGGGAAGATCTGGGATTAATAGGGGGATTGATCCGAGACAAAACAGCCACAAGAAGGGTACCAGGGGTCCAGAGGTCTTTTTGGGGGGTCAGCATACACTAAGGTATAGTGCATGTGTTCTAGCGCCGCTGAAGCGCAACCATGGGCTCCCTTGACGAGCTCTCTTCTGGGAAAGAATGAGAGAGGGTTCTTCTTCCTAATAGCACTATAAAGTGGGGGGAATAACTGTCATGGTGCTGGGGGACGTCGTCTGAAAGTAGGGAAGCGGATAGAGTATTGAATTCGACGCATCCAGGGAAGTGAGACGAACGACAGAGGAAGATGGACATGGCAAGTATCTGGGAGGAAGGGACCATAGGCTGAGGGCTCAGGGGACACAGAGACAACCAGAGAAGACTTCTCAAGCTTGACAATAGACCTAAGATGACCAAAGTACGTCCTTGACGCAGGACTGACGAGGAGAACGCACTGACCGAGAACGAGAGGGACTGAGGGAGCAGGCTGGGAAGATATGTGCCAGGCAGTGCACGGGAACTCTGGGAGAGGCTGTCCTAAGAGCAGGACATAGTGGAGATCTGCAGCAATAGCGGAGAAATGATCCAGAGAAAATACGGACTCCATAGTGAGCGATGAAGCGAACGTCTGGATTGCGGGGGGAATATCTCCGTGGGAAATGAACGGATTTGCATCGGAACTTGACAGGCAGATAGACCACGTTCTAGGCTCTCTGATGGTATAGTCACGTGCCTGATAGCTTCAGAAACGACGGAGCTATTCAAAATATCAGAATGCCGGCACTGGGCGCCTAAAAATGACATTTGGGCGCTAAAAATCATTTCTTCTCTTTCTCCTTCGTTTCTCCATCAATTCTTCGGCTTCTTTGATCGTTCTGGTATGGGAGTTGGACTGCAGACGTGTGCATTCCTTTCTCATACCACAATTGACGTTATTCCTTCAGTTTCTTCTGCTTCTTGGCGGTTCTCGTGTGATAGATGACTGTCTGCATTGGCATTCATCTCTCGCATCAGGATAGTTGTCTTGTGCGATAGATGGCTACGATGAGGGTCCGTCGTGCTTATCCTTCGCATAAGGATCATTCGATATAGGCGTTATCTTCCATGTTCACTGTACCAAACCTGTTGGGTGCATGACAACGCGTGCTGACCGACACTGACACGCTCCCTTTACATGTGCGCTTTACGCCGTCACTGTATATAGCGAGTAGTAACTACAATTTGTCATGTTGTGTCTCCTCGAGTAAAGCATATATTTGTTCGTGTTCTCATGAAACGAGTGATGCACGCTGTGCTGGATGTAAGGGAAAAATGGTTGACGATAGTGAACTTTCTGGTGCTTTCTGGCTCTTAGACTCTGGCGCATCACGCCACTTCACCGGTGATATAGGTGATTTCGCCTCTTACAACGCGCTAAAGCGAGCGCATTACGCCAAAACAGCTAATGGTGTAGCACTGATTGCTGGCATTGGCACGGTATTACTCCGGTGCCTAGACCACAACTCAGGGGATGAGAAAGTCATTACACTCACCCAAGTGCTCCATATGCCAGGCGCTACTGCACGCCTCATTTCTATGGGCGAAATGCTCCAGCATAACTACAAAGTCACTGGCGATAAGAGAGGCATTAGCCTCACTCATAAAGCTGAACGCCTATGGTTTGGGCCAGACCCAGAAGACGATCGCAACATCATTTTCGGGATTAGATCTATCCCGATAATTAGATCTAACTACATCGCCTCCGTGAGCAAAGTCGATTACGACATCATGCACCGGAGATTTGGACACCCCTCGAAGGAAGTACTCCGACGCGCGCAAAAACATACGCAGCGCTTCCCAGAGATCCACTTTCCAACTGAGGATTGTGTTTGCCCTGGATGTGCTCTTGGCAAGATGCCCAATCGAGCTTTCCCAGAGAACAAAAGACGTGCTTCTAAGCCCTTTGAGCTAGTGCACTCTGATCTCAAATCCTTCCTGGTTACGTCGTACCAGAAGTTTAAATACGTTATCACCTTCTACGACGATTATACCTCTCACGCCTGGACTATGCCTCTTTGCTCCAAAGCTGCAGCGATTACGGCTGCCAAAGATTTCCTCGAAATGGTGCGTGTCCAACATGATACGCACGTTGTTGGATGGATGTCCGATGCTGGCGGAGAATATAAATCCGATCTATTTGATCGAGCACTCCTTGAGAAAGGAATTAAAATATATCAAAGTGCTCCAAGAACCCCCATGCAGAATGGCCACGCCGAGCGTTTAGGGCGCACTCTCATGGATAAAGCTGAGTCTATGTGGCATCAAGCCTGCATCCCTGACTCCTGGTGGGAATTTGCGTTCGCTCATGCAACTTACCTTTACAACCGTACTCCGGTAGCTTGCCTGCGATGGCGCACCCCCCATGAAATGCTTAAGGGGGAGATGCCTAACATTGATCACCTCCGTGTATTTGGCTGTGGAGCCTTTGTCTACCTCCCAGCCTCGGCTCGAGCAAATAAGATGGCTCCCAAGTTGGAGCTAATGACTTATGTCGGTGTTGCCCCTGGCAATGAGCGCAACTTTTTGTTCATGCACTCCACCAATGCAGTGTTCACCACTGCTCATGCCGTCTTTGACGAGCGTCACTTCCCTCACTGCCCCAAAAACAGGCACGAACCTCTCGAGAACCCTTTCGGAAGGGCAAATCCGAAACCAGCCACTGATCGACCAGGGAATCCCCCTGATGATACCGACAGTGATGACGATGTGGAACACGACCATGGCTACCCACATCCCCAAGTGCAGGATGACGATCCAAAGCACGAGGAACCTGAGGCTCCTGAGGAAGAGCCTAACCAAATAAATCCTCCCCGTACGCCATCTCCAGTGCCTCCACCGGCACCGAGAACGCCTTCACCAGCGAGAAATCCGCCACCTCCGGCACCGCAGCGCCCTGGCCAAGCTGAACGCCGCCAGAATGCACTGCGACCCCCTGCAGTGAATATCCCTGCCTGCCCCCAACATGAACGTAGAGTGCCATTGCGCCCCGGTAACGTGTATGGTGAGCGGCGACATCCCATCGAGCAACTCCGGGATATCGAAAGTGCCTCTCAATGGCGAGAAACAGTGGGTGAGGCCCCTAGGCCCCCACAACCGGACACACCAGACCATATCCCTGGTGGTTTCCCCGACACCTCTGCAACACCCAGTGAGGAAGATGTGCAAAAGATGTGCGAGGAAGGGGGAGCAAACCTAGTCCGTTATCTGATGGGCAAAGCCCTCGAAACCCGCGACCCTCAATATGAGAGTGTCCGCAACTGGTCCTATAAGGACATCGCTTGCTTACCCCAAGCTGAGCAGAAACTCTGGCGACTTGCTTGCCAAGAAGAGCTCGACGTGCTGCGAAAGCGCAAAGTCTTTGAGCTAGTTGACTGTCCTCGAGACCGGAAGGTCATTAAGAACCGATGGGTCTTTGACGTAAAGTCGGATGGCCGCAAGAAAGCCCGCTTAGTAGCGAAAGGCTTCTCCCAGGTTGAGGGATTAGATTTCGACCAGGTCTTCTCACCAGTCGTGCGCTTTGAAACAGTGCGCCTCATGCTTGCGCTTGCCGCACTTGAAAACTGGTATATCACTGGACTCGACGTTCGGAGTGCCTACTTGTATGGCAAGCTCGATGAAGAGATTTACATGGAACAACCCAAAGGGTTTGCAGTTCCCGGGCAAGAGCGCAAAGTGCTCCGCCTCTGGCGTGCCCTCTATGGCCTCAAACAGGCTGGCCTAGCTTGGTGGCGCACACTCGATGAGTCTCTCAAGGAGCTCGGGTTTGAGCGCCTTAAGTCTGAAGCAGGCATCTTCTTCTACAAGAAGAAAGGCACCAACATCGTCATTGGGATTATCTACGTTGACGACGCCCTATTCTGCGGCCCTAACAAGGCTGTTGTTGATGCCATTAAAGCGCAGTTCATGCGCAAATGGGAGTGCAGAGACCTTGGAGAACCTAAGGAGTTCCTCCGAATGCGAATCACTCGCAAGGGTCGCGCTATCCACCTGGATCAATGTGCGTACCTCCAAAAGGTCATCGAACGCTGTGGCATGCTCAATGCAAAGTCCGCAAGCACCCCACTGCCGGCTGGCTACTATGCCGCCAAGAATACAGAGCCTGTTGATGCGGAACTCCACTCCCGTTTCCAGATGGTTATTGGGTCCCTTCTGTACCTTATGTTAGGCACTAGGCCTGACATTGCCTTTGCAGTCACCCATCTCTCGTGCCATGCCGCGAACCCATCTCAGGACCACCTAAGCAAAGCGCTGTATATCTGTCGCTACTTGATTGGTACACCTAATTACTCCCTAGTGTACAATGGTGGATCCGGTGCTGGCCTGATTGCATGCACGGACTCAGATTGGGGATCAGACCCTATCTCTCGCCTCTTGCAGACAGGTTTCTACCTGAAACTTGCAGATGGCTTGATCAGTTGGACTTCTCATGTGCAGAAGACTATTGCGTACTCATCCACTGAAGCTGAATACATGGCTTTGAGCGATTGCGCTTGCCAAGTTACCTGGATTCGAAGTCTACTCGGTGAGCTCGGCTATAAGCTGAAAGCTATCCCAATTTGCGGTGATAATCAGGGGTCCATATTCATGGCATCCAACCCTGTAACGGAGCCTCGCTCCAAGCACATCGACATCCGCTACCATGGAATCCATGAGTCAGTTGCGAAAGGTAATGTGGAGCTATTCTTCATTGATGGTGCTGAAAATCCCGCCGATCTACTCACCAAGAACTTACCCCGCGAGAAATTCGCGAAGTTCAGAGCTCAACTAGGCTTACAATTTCCCTCTGGCAGCATCTAGTGCCTTATTCGCTGAAGTGCTCTACATGCAGCACAGCGAGGGAGTGTTGAAGTCGCACGTGCACCCGGCGTAAACCGTCAACGAAGTGCGCACAAGACTGCGACCCATATTAGTGTAGACTTAGTAATAGTCCTCTTTAGAGTAGATGTTACATGTCACACATCACGTGTCACAGTCACGCGTCACACTATTTGTTGTATATAAACAGCATCCACCGCTTATATAATATAACAGCTCTTAACCAGCTACCGCTACCATCTCTGGTTGTGCACTCCACCCAACAGGTGAGTTGGAGTAGCAGTTCCTCTACGTATATAGGTATTGCTTCAACAGCTACTGTTATATTAGTATATACCTGTAGGGTAACTACAAGGTATCAGTAAGTATGTGTGGTGGTTAGTAGATGGTACTCACCCTCAGTAGTCTGGCAAGCTACTGAGGGAACTATGGTAATAGACTCTACTGTATAGTGCGATGAAAGCTTATGTAAGTATATAAACAAACCATAACAGTCTGTTTATCTCCAACAAATGACACCATGAAGGGTACCAAATGGACAAGACCACAAAAATGCCGAACATTTATGATCAGAGGATATTTTCTGTTCATGTTTCTGACTGAGATGCTTGACAATATTTTGTTGTTTCTTAGAACTTCAGTGCTGCTTCCCCGAACTGAGATAAATGCTAACAAATTACCTAGAGCATGAAACTTCCTCTGCATTATGAACTAGAAATGATTTTCTAATTGTTTAAACATCAAAACAATACTGCGCTACAAGCTGTACAAACGGAAACTGGGGCACGATTACCATATGTGTCCATTGTTAAGTGTGTTTCGGAAAGCTCAGAACATCCTTGAGTGTTGAACATCAGCATGGATGTGTCGTCAAAGAGGCAGCACGTGGAATATAGGAATGGTTTGGCTTCATTAACCTGACTTCTTTGAAAGCAGATCGTAGGACAGATTGAATGTGTTGGTCCACCCATGGCAACATTACTTCGATGTCACTAGAGGTATAAAATGGGACATAGATTATAAAGTAAATTCTTGAAGGTCTCACTTCATCATAAGCTACAATAATAAGTCTTTTGGAAGCTCGGAGAATAAAGGTGTTCATTAGCAGACCTGAGGACCTCTAAAAAGCTACATATATCTTTATCTGGAAGATTAGTTGGTCCACAACATTACTTCAATGTTACTAAAGGACTCTGATGGTATGAAATGGGTCATAGATTGTAAGGTACATTCTTAATGGTCTGACTTCGTCACAAGCTACAAAAATAAGTCGATTGGAAACTTGGAGAATAAATGTATTCATTAGTAGACCCAAGGACCTTTAAAAAGTTATGTATATCTTTATCGGACGGCTTGTCATTTGATGAAATTCCGGCCTTTTCTGACTTTATAATGTTCATGTAAAGTCTCCCCAAAAAATTACCGTTTCAGTGATGCAGGGCCAGCTGATACTCGGATATGAAGGGGTAACAACTTGGGTGCAGGAGTGGTCATCCTCGTTTGCACCTTGCTTCAATCACGATATAATACAACGCTGGGAGCAATAGGTCCGAAGTTGTTAAGCATGACAGAGAAGATCACGACCACTCTTTTACCAGATGCAATTGTACTTCAAACATGGACAGCAGTTTCTTAAGTAATAGGAACAACAAGATCAAACCTTGGATCGCACCTTCTTGGAGAACATCCCGTGGTGATCATGCACGCATCCATCCCAAAAGATCAGCTACAAGTCGTGTATAGATTGCAATCAGCAGGCATCGCCGATCAGTCCTACAATACAGATATTTATGTAATATAAGATCAAGCAACAACAAAAAAAATAAAGCACCGAGTATGTATCGATCACGATGGCAGAGATGACGGAGGTCTACTACTCCCCCGCCCTGATAATATATTCAGAGACGAAAATGCCAGCTCACTGCTAAGTGGTGCAAGCCCCAGTTTGGGGTTGGGCAGTGGCTCAGACGGTCCGCTAGTCCCCGCTATAGACATGGGAGACGGCAACGCAGTCGCCTGGAAAGTCGTCAGATCGGGCTTGTTGTCGAATGCACCTAGAATTTCAAAGAACCTCAACTAAGTAACAGATCCCAGGTCTCCCAAGGGACAGCGAACAAGACGTACCGAGTTTGCGTAGCCACCGTTGACGGACTTGGTGATACCCCCTTGACGGTAAAGCTTTTTGCACCTGGTCCCACTTCTGGCCATACTTTGCAACAGCCTACGTACATCTCAGAACGCTGTACGGAAACTACCGACGAGAAGGGTATTTTACCTGCGCAAGAAGTTCATCTTCCTCTTTGCTCCATTTCACATATGGACTGCGCTGTCTCCTGGGGGTGGGTAAATCCTGTTCGGCTATTCTTGCAACGTTCTTATTCCGCAACGTTGGGCCAGATGGACCTGAGCTTGGTCCTGGGGGTGGGTCGGACGTATTGGAGTCGGTACCAGCCACTGGGGCAGCCATGGGTGTAGTTTCAGATCGTTGATGCACTTGCGCGTCGAGTGGGGAGGTCGCGCGATTCGATGTCATTGCGGGAGAAGCTTCTCTTTGCTCAGAAGAAGTCATGGCAGGCTGGGGTTCAGGAAGTGGTGGGGTCGGTGTTATGGATTTGCTCTGCGACCGGGAATGGTCAGTGGACTTGTATGCCGCGGAGCGAGTCTGCGTGGGTGTCTTGTCCGCATCTTGCTCGGGGTGCGCGGTGGACGACTCCGGTGAAGGTGCTGCGTTTCCACCCGTCATCGATGCTAATGATGCCCCAACATCATCACCCCGCGACGAGGACGAGGTGTCCTCGTTTCTGCCCCCTGGATCTCCAGGCACTTCGGACGTCAACTTATCTTTCGGAGAGGGAAGGGAACTGTCGCCAGATTTGGAACAGGTACTCTTGACTTCGATGGGCATTCGAAGAAAGGCGATGCGTCTGCATCGATATCTCGCCGTTGGATGCTCCGCCTTTGAGGCTTAGGTACAGCCTTTGACATTGGTTCGGGCGCATCAGCCCTCTCCTTTCCTTTACCTTTTTTGGGCACGGACGCCGGCCGAGCAGATATCTCCTGGGAACTGAACACCGCTGCCTGATCAGCAAGCACGTCCAGCGCAGACCGCACCCTGCCCACAGCAGCGTTACTGCCGACACCACGCGTGTCCTTCACAGTGGGCGTACTTGGACCGGCGGGTTCTTGCGCTCCCATTTCATTATCCCGGGGCGCTAGTTTCCGGCGCTTAGGAAGAGGACTGTCAGGAACATCATCCTCTACCGATCGGCGGGATCCCGCAGCCCCACCGGACTCCTCGTCGTTCGTGCCTTCACTTCCAACCCTCATCATCGATCGAGCGGCGCTCAAAAGAGAGTCCAGGGGTGTGTGTGGGTTCTGGCTCTTTGCATCCGTCTTTGCTGGCTGTTGTGACGACGATGACGCAGATGCAACCGTCGCCGATGAACTGGGCGTCTGGAAAATCGGAGGTGGAAATGCCGGGATGAAGACAGGAATAGGCTGCATCCCGGACCCCGGGTTCATCGGGCTGGTGAGGTAGACGTAGCCAGTCTCCGGATGCATCGTGTATCCCGGGTACGCAGCCACACGTTTGGGTGTCTTGGGCGTCGCCGCTACGGCTGTTGACGCTGTATCTTCACGTCGTCGTTCGTGCTCACGCTCCTCTATTTGCTGCAGCATCCCGGACATGAGGGAGGCGCGCTCCTTACCAACCTTGCGCGCTGCGAGAAGGAGATGCTCCACCTTGGCATCTGCGCTTAGACCGCGAGTACTACTCTTCAGAGAGGACCGCCGTTTGTGCTGGATAGTCGAGGGCTGGAAGTGGGCACTATTACGTGACTTGGACTTGGGAGTGGACTGAGAAGGTAGAGAACGTGTTGGTGTATCAAGGACTTCCGAAGAGCCACGAACACCAGCATCGTCCTCACTAGCACCCACCGCCTCATCGTCAGTGCCAGCATGCTGTTGGCTAATGTCCTTCTTTCGTCTCCGATGCTTTGACCGAGGCGTGGTAATGGGGGTACTTGAACTCAGGGGCTGCATCAGCAGCAATGGTCGTAAGCGAGTTAGTTCAGCTTCTAAGATCTGCATGCGGATCTGGGTTTCATTTAGCTAGCATCGCTCATGTCAGTCGGGAAGAATATGCTGACGGGCCAAAGTAAATCCTACCCGTTGTCGAAGGCCCTTGTTCTCCGTTTCAAGCGTGCCGTTGAGTCGTTCGGTTTCCTGTACCTGATGCAAGGACACAGTTCGAAACATCAGTTGAACGGTACATAAGAGTCCATGATTTGTTTATTCCCAAGCAAGCCAGAAAATTCACGAAAGCTGGATATGATCACTCACGTCATCTCTGTCCGAGGCGGTACGATTCTTCGTTTGTTGTGAAATCAGTGCCTCTACCATCCTTTCCCAACCGTATTTCTCAGAGGCCCACTTCAGGCGCTGCTCCTCTGCTTGATGCATCAACAGGTCCCGCTGCAGTGTCAAGGCTGATATCATGTCTGCCTGCCTTACAATCTGTTCTGCATCCGGAATCGGCAAGCGTGTCAATTGTAGAATCTGCATGTAAATATGGGGTATACACACGTCACAGCACAGGAGCATAGGATATGCGCACCATATCTGCCAGTTCCTTCTCCCGAGCGTTAGCGTGCGGATCCTCCTTGTGTGATGTGTGCATATCCAAGACTCGTTTGCGCATCTGTACGATATCAGTCTCCTGAACGGGTTCTGGTGACAAGGTCTTGTCTCGAAGTGTCATCTCGGGGTCATCTGTCTCGGGCTGTTGTGGCGTCGGAGACGGAGACAAGATGTGGACGACGTCATCCAGAACGAGCGGTGCGCATTCCTGGCTCATTTCCTGTCGTTTCGGGGTCGTCGCTGTCGTCGTCGTGAGCGACGATGAGCTCCTCGCAGGGGGGGCGGGAAATCAAAAAGTGTCCACGGCCAAACAACGCCAACGCAACGCGCGGGTCTGATCACGTGCGATAGAGTTTTTCCAAATCGGGTCACGTGATTTCCGACTCCGAATCCCGACTCCGAGTGCGTTGCGGCTGAATCGTGTCGTCCGCTGGTTTGCGTATTTCACTTGTACATTTCTTGTAGATAATCGACTTATGCTTGCCTCGACGAGCGCCGCAGTGAACACACTGGTCCTGCCTCTGTTGGTCCCACTCCTGTTCATGGGCTACTTCATGACCAGCTTTCCCAATCCGCCATCGCCGCCTATCATCCACAGCTCACTTTCCAGCCTGCCACACTCCTGCTCATCGTGGTCCGTTTATCCTGACGATTTCTATCCAGGCGGGGCATACGCCACCCTCCCATATGGCCGAGTATGTCGACGGTGACCCTCGATTGGCCCGTGCAACGCTGACTTCATATGCTCTGCGCGGCGCAGGTTCGATACTGGATGATAGGGCCAGAGGATGGCGAAAAGGTGTGTTCTCTTGCGCATTATGCGGGTGACGCAATGATGCGATGACACCACTGCTCTGCAGGTCGTGTTCATACATGGACTCTCCATCCCAGCTATCATATGGAAAGACGTCGCGCCGGTCCTTGCCTCCCGCGGCTATCGTGTTCTTCTCTATGGTTCGTTTTGCACCACCATCATTGGGTCTCCGCTCTCATATCCTTCTAGACCTCTATGGACGCGGGTACTCCGATGCCCCGAAAGTGACATATGACGTATCCTTGTACACATCACAGCTCGCCCTTTTAATGCAACACATCAACTGGGGTTCCGCGCATATTGTTGGCCTCTCGATGGTAGGAATGTGATATGGCTCGACTGACACTAGCTCATTCAAATCTTTCATGTGGATGTAGGGAGGCGGTATCGGCGCAACCTTTGCGCTCCATTTCCCTCAACTAGTAAATGACAAAATTGCGCTCATAGCATCAGCTGGCATTATGGAGGTCCGCAAAGTTCCAATTTATATTATCCCCTGACTGCTGATTCGACCGATAACAGTCGGCTGATATATCCCAAACCGCAAAAATTATGTCATCACCACTCGTGCAAACCATCACCTCTCTTCCACCGTTTCGGGTAAGACCGGTGCTCGTCTTTCTTCTTTCGGTGTTCACTGATGTGGCTTAATTGTGTAGTATTACATGCTCCGCCTCGCAAACGCTTCGAATGCTTCGGAGCGGGGGCCCATTGACCCCATTCAACAGGTGTGCTCTCTTCTGCACAGCCCGTCAGTTAACTCACGCTATTTCAGATTGTCCGATTACAATCTGCGCACCTCCCCTATTTCAACGCTGCCGTTGCATCCAGCCTCCGTGACGGTCCCGTCCGCGGCCAAGAATACGCATTTAAGGCTCTCGGAAACTCCACACGGCAAGTATTACTTATCCACGTATGTGATTTCGTTTCTTCGTTCTTTTGAACTATAATGACACGTGCCCGTTCATTAGGGAACAGCAGATCAGACTGTGCCGTACAATTATGCATCGAAGATACAGGGACTGGTGCCTCACTTGAAACTCGAAACCATCAAGGATGGGGGTCACGATCTTACGATCACTCACGCGAGGGAAGTAAGCGATTTGCTCTTACGCTTCCTGTCTTTGCAAAGGAAATCAATTGCGGATGCCCAAGTCGTCCTCACCTGAACGTCATCAAGCATACCCAGTATACCTTGTTGTCAATAAGTCCTCCAAGCATTCTGTCTTATCCATTAATGACTCTATTACGGCTACATCCTTTGCTATCTCATATGTACACCGGCATCTTGATTACCAGATAATGATCATTTGGCATTCCAATAGTTTATTCCACATGCAATCCATTTTTTCATTACTTACCATCTCTTTCGCTATCGAATGTTATGTCATAGATGTCAGCCTCTACATAATAAATTCTAGTATTGATTCGTTACCGCAGTGCTGGAAACCACCCGCAGATTGACCTATCCCCTCGACATTTTACACTGATTTTGAGGGCGTACAAAGCAGAAAGATCTGTAACCTCACGCCCCAGTACCCGCTGATCTCCACCATCTGACACACCCATCCTGCCCGCCGCTGATAAATGCACCAGCTGACCCAGGGGGTGCAGGTTTAGGGCGCCATGAAACAGCCCAAACCTCACCTGATTCCTGGACCGTCGACACCGCCGCTCGTGCAGCGAGGTCCCACACTTTAATTGTCTTGTCAGCAGACCTATGGGAGTACAGCATAAGGTCACCGGGTTCAAGTCTGCAAATAGACCCGTAACATACCCGGACACAGCAAGGCGGCTGTCAGGGGAAATGTCGGTGCTAAGGACCCATGAGGAATGTCCGATTAGGGTGGCCACTGCGCCGGACCCCGGCTTGCCTGAGGGTGTGGAGCGTACATCGTGGAGGATGAGCCGCTTATCGTCAGAGGCAGTCAGCAGCAGCTAGATCGCAAGGTCAGAGAATGCATGGATCAAGGCTGTGGCTGCTACAGACATTTCCGTCGTATGACCATGCAAAGGAGCGCACCGACATTGCGTGCGATGAATATGTGGTAGTCAAGGACATCGATTCCACATCGAAGATGAATATTTGTCCGCTCTCGACCGAAAGCGCCACGCGGCGACCATCTGGACTCTGCCGCATTGATCAGCACGAAAGCGACACAAATATTCGACGACCTCTTATCTACACAAATTCAACGCGACAAAAGACGTACATATTTACAAAGCATGCCGTGCTTGCTTTTACCGCTGGAAAGGATACCCCGCCGCGTACCAAATGAGTCGGGGTTGGCGGAATATAAGGTCACATTGCCAGATCCGCTGCTCGCGGCGTACGTTTCACCCTTGGGATGGAGAGACACTGACCATGCTGATCCGAGAGACCGGCTCAATACGGGTGGAACGTGCATTCATGTCTTCATCAGCGATGACTTACAAGGTTCTGCTCCCTCGACGGCGGAGCGATCGTAGCTCTCATGGCGGCCGATGATGGAATCGGTGCTGAGGTCCCATAGAAAGGTAGTTCCCTCAAGACTGTTGAATAGCACGAGCCGGCCATCAGGGGACACGGAGAGCGACACGATGGCAAGGTTATGTGGCGGTCGGGACGAAGAGACCTGCCCTGAGGTCGAGTCCCATTGCTTCACTGTTCCATCGGCAGATGCGGATATCACGGTGTCGTTGGTTGACCATGCCACGTCCCACACTTCGTCGCTGTGTGCTGGAAAAAGGACAAAGGCCAAGGAAGTGTTACTGCGACGCGTTGGAGAGCAAGCAGGTTAACGCATACGTTCTTTACACTCGAGAGCAGTTACGAATGCAAGACTCTGGTAAAACGTTCACAGTCTCGACGCAACGGTAGTACAAGACGAACGAACCATGCTTGATGTCGATTGAATGCGGCCCAACGAATTGAAAGGCAACGGAATAGGACAACCCTCGGGAGATCCCGAGGCGGAGATTCAACGATGATAAACCTTGGCTATGTCTGAACTCTAATTTCCTCACCATCAACGAGAGCGGACGACGACATCGCCGTACATACACTAATAAAATTAACACAAGTACGTGTCGGACATGCGAGAATTGGAAAGGAGGGGTACATTCTGATCCTATCACACAGGATGTCTGACGCTGGAGATGAAATCCAAATTGATGCCCCGGCTGAGGTCGAGGTCACCACCGACGCTCCCAAGGGCAAAATGACGGTCGAAGATGCACTTCAGGTGTGTGTTAGGGAAATGGAGGACTTGGAATGCGTACTCATGTATTCTGCAGCAAGTCCTGAAGAACGCCCTCGTACATGACGGTCTTGCTCGCGGTCTCCGCGAGTGCGCCAAGGCCCTGGACAAGCGGCAGGCTCACCTTTGTGTGCTGGTGGAGACTTGCACCGAGGCCGAGTACATCAAGCTCATCGAGGCCCTGTGCGCCGAGCACAAAATCAACTTGATCAAGGTCGGAGACGCCAAGGTCCTCGGTACTTGGGCTGGTTTGTGCAAGATCGACAAGGAAGGTAACCCCCGCAAAATCGTCGGGTGCACTTGTGTTGTCGTGAAAGACTACGGGGTTGAGAGCGAGGGTCTGCATGTTCTTCTTGACTACTTCAAGAACCGTTGAGGTGAGTTGGTTGGCTGGGTATATCATGTGATGACAATACAGACTCCCTCGACGGAGAACCTGTTCTATGAGGATAACGGTCTATCCGGAATCATTTTTATCTTTTGTCTGAGATGCTGCGCTACAGTATTGGGAATCAGTATACTGACCTTTTTTTCGTTCAGATTTCCCTCGATATGCACGAGGAGCATGTGCCCATGTATTTCAATTACATACTGTACGCACGTTGACTGTCACGATTCGAGTCAAACCTTTTTGAGCCCTAGGTTTGTCGGTGTGAAGAGTGGCGCCGCCTTTGGAGGCTCACGCGCACGGGGCGGAACACCCATGACCACATATGACATGACATCACTGAGTAACACAGGATAAGATCAGATTGCAAAACTTTTTTGGGCCAGTTTTGGTGCTTCGAGGCACGCACAATGATTCGACTCCATCTTTCAATAACTTACGGAAAGACAACCCTGCATTATATTAACACTGGCATCAACACTTGCATTGCTCTGACTCTGAGGCCGAAGTTGCCAAGATGGCTCAAGCCACTGCGACCGCCGAGGCAATACCTGGAAACCAAAACTCTTCTTCGTGAGTACAGCACTGCGGCCACGTGCACTCCCAGAGTCCCAGGTATGTGACATTTCGACAAGCCAAGGCCGAGCTTGCGGACGTCTGATGGATCCCAACGTGTTGATGTCGCCTGCCGTGATCTGAGATGGGCAACTGTCACCGTTGGCAATAGATCGTCGATGTCATATAGCTGATTCAGGGAATATCGAGGAACCGGCGTTGATAGTATTGTCGGTTAGCCGAACAAGCAGGATCCGTGTTGGCCCCGCGGGGGACTTGGCTGACGTGCCCAGTGGGCGACAAGACCGAAGATAAAACCATTCCCACATACCCATCATGGGGGTGCAGTGTTACTAGTAGTGTCATATTGAAGGCGACCGAAACTGGGCAGGAGATGCGAATATCGAATCAGAGCGGTCTAGCCATGACCACGGGGTTCACAAGGATGAATGCTATCCCAGAAGCGGCGGGTTGCATCAGTTCCTGTGGCGAATTAACATTCCATCAGAATATAATATTTTGGTGCACTACGTACAGCACCGGGGATAACGTGCACCTTTGCTTACTAGTATCCAGGCCTTCGTCCACGGGAACGGCCCTAACCAACGGAAAATCCCCGCTGAGTTGAAAATGTACCAATAAGACAACGTCATTGTGGGGGTGCAGCATGTGAATCTAGCTTGAGAATATCAGGTTTAGTACCGCATCGTGTTATGATCCCTTGATACTAGGTGCTTAGCATGTCGCTTGACATTTGCCAGATATTAGGAAGGGAAGACCTCAATCACGCTGCGTGCGTGACATCATTATTTCAATGCTTAGAAGTTCCTGCAAAATCACCTGCAGGTACTATGGGCATGGAGAGAAAGCGAATTCTATAGGTGCCAAAATAAATTGGCCGTGTACTCTGAAGTTTGAACAATTATGGTATTATACCGTCTATTTGCAGGTCAACGGTGTAAGGATTTTTGTTGGTAGTATCCGCGATGGGGTATCAGGGGTGACTCGATTGTGTGCTGACCTGGAAGGTGTGCGAGTCAGTATGGTGCGCATATTACGCTGGGTACTTGGGGTGTGGTAAGGGATTGTTGTTATTTGAACGCGTTGGTACTAGTGCGGAGGAATTCCACCAAAGCTTCGATGCCGTCTTTGTTGCTGAGTAGGTGGCACTGCGCCTCCGTTTGGAAGTGAAACTCGTTCAAACGCTCGTGCGTCAATCAGAGAGCTCCATTAAATGCAAGAAACTGTTCAACGGCCGTTCTCGCTTGTTGCTTGTGCAGATAATCTGGCAGTTCTAGTGATGCTGGCTGTTGATTCGGCGCCTCAATTCTTCCGTGGGCTCCAAGCTGCACCGATATCTAAATTAGCTGAAATGATTTCAATGGACTTGAAGTCAGTGCAGATGTGACAAAGTACAACGCCAAACGGAGCTTGATCAAGTGAAGTCAAATGACGCACCTGTGCAAAGTGAGCCCCCATCATGCTTTCGATGCGGTCTAACCAGTAGAAGTTTTACACTTACAACTCTCAGAGGGCTAGATCAAACAACGGGCGTAAATGACCATGGCGGAACGCATTAAGACTAACTGGGTGCCAGGTTTTGCAGTTTCTCATCGTGTATCCTCACCACCGTGACATCAAAAATAGATCCATTTACTATACGGACGGTGGAGGAGGGAATCCCGTCGGGCTCCTTTGGAGAGCCGGAAGGGCTCTTGCTTGTCCCTCGAACACCTAGAAAAATGGGATCGAGCATGTGGAAAACGGAAGGCGCAACTTTGACATTGAAGCTGAGTCACGTAAATCAGGCTTGAATCACTGATCTTGCTCAGCACAGAAGCAAAAATAATGCACCCTAGTATTCCACATTCCACATTCATCTCAGTCGCCGCTTTACTATGCGTGGAATCAGAATCTATACCATAATGAAACAAACAAGCGCACTCGCCTTCTTCGCTTTAAAAACCCCTGCTGGCAAGATGGATAGTCTCCAGCGAAGGGTCCCAACTTCAGTTTCATAGCCAAAGCCAATAGCAAATCCACTCAGACAAAATGTTCTTCCGCGCATCTACCCTCCTCTTGCCAGTTGTGGCCCTTTCTTCCCTCGCTGCAGCCGCCCCAAACGCCGTCGCACGCGGTAGTAGTGGTTCCAGCTGTGGCAATGGCAATACTATGCAATGCTGCAATCAGACCTACACGGTACGTGCTAGGGTTCTGCGTGTGATTGGTCTTTTCGCTGGCAATGGTCATTGATCAACGCACTGTACGTTCGCAGACCACTTCAACCAACATCAACTATCTCGAGGGCCTCCTCGGTATCGTACTTAGCGGCAACTTGGGTAGTCTTTTGGGTCTCAATTGCTCACCGATCACCGTCCTCGGTGTCGGCAGTGGCACTAGCTGCACCCAGCAAACCGTGTGCTGCGACAACGTCACATTCGTAAGTTGTTCACCTTAGAGAAAAGGGATAACTGAAAGCTGACCAAATGTGCTCCATAGAACGGCCTTATCAACATTGGTTGCATTAACATCAGCCTGTGAAGGAGGCTGGATGACATTTTTTAAGCTTATCCTGTGATGCCTTGCGATGTCTTGTGATGCTCTTGTAACGATATGTCGATCTTTCTGTATTGAACTGGGCAAATTATTGTATGATTCGGAAAGACAATGTGAGGATGTGACATGAGATGCGCAACGTACCCACCATATTCTACATGGATTCCCCAGGCTACCCAGTCCTGTCGTTCGGAAAATCCAAAATGCGGTGGGGTGTGAGTCGGTATTGGCACCACTGAAATAATAGTGCCAGCCATGAAGGTTAGAGAATGGTACATACCCAATTCTGCCAAATTGGGGTACTAATCACGGCATCATGTGAAAGGTGGAGTGCATCACAAATGATACTTCTGCGCAGGACAGACAATCTTAGAGAGTTCACAGCACCCTCCTAGATCAATCGCTCGTCAGAGCAGTATATCCTTCCATTCATGGGAGCAGCCTGGCTGCCCTAATGGAGGCAGAAAGCCTGCTGAGTCGAAAGCATACAACGACTCGAGTGACTCCGACGTTCTGGAAGGTTTTTTTTTTTGGTCATTCCGTAAATAATCTCTCCCTTCCAACAGGGTTCATTGTTGACTTGAGAAGCCTATCAAGCTGATTCCTTACTAGTGTGGGACCACTTACTATAGCCTGTCCAAATTACAAAAGTACGTGGTAATATGCATGACATCAATCTGCGCCAAGGCTTTCAATACTTCTGCAGGGTACTAGTAGCAGGCTAGTATGTAGTAGTACTACTAAGTAAGGACTTAATAGCCGCTGTCGTTTCAGCGCCTTCAAATCATTCGAAGCATCAATAATCTCTAAATTTAGCTGAAATGAAATTTTTTTCGCCTGGATCCCTCTCCATCATTTAGTCCCAGTGTGACGGGTTGCTAGCGAGCGAGATCGGTCGGACAATGATCGGCGCAAACGAGCATGCCGGAACGCGTTCTTCTGGGTTATGGGCTTTGCAGTTTCTCACCCATGGATTTGAACTCGGCAATTCTTTCTCCGTTGGCATCAAAAATATATTGACCATGCTAAGTTCGAGCCATGGAGAACGGATTTCCGCATCAGAGCGCTGCATTTGAGAGCTGAAAAGACTCCTTGTTTACCCTTCGAACTTCGAACAGCATGAGGATAAGGGGAGGAGCAAAGCAGCGGTCACGTAAACAATGTGGCTTCTTCCCGCTCGATTGTTCCACGTCCATTCCGGCATGTCGTTGCTTACGTGGAACCAGAATCTATACCATAATTGAACAAATAAACATTCTCGCTTACTTCCAGAGAGGTATAAAAACCCTGCTGGCGAGAGGAATATTCCCCCAGCGAAGAGTTCTCACCTCCAGCTAGTCTCACCTCTAGTTTCCTCAACTCAGGCAAAATGTTCTTCCGTGCATCTGCTCTCCTCTTGCCAGTTGTGGCCCTCTCTTCGCTCGTTGCAGCCGCTCCTGAGCCCATTGCCCGTGGCGGTTCCAGCTGCAGCAATGGCACCCTGCAATGCTGCAACTCCACATACGAGGTACGTTCAGATCCTTTGTTCATAGTTATTATTGATCAACGTATTTACTGTTGGTAGAAAAACGAAACCAACCTCAACTATCTCAGCGGTCTCCTCGGTGCCGTCCTCAGCGTTGACGTGGATGGTCTCTTGGCTCTCAACTGCTCGCCCATCTCCGTCATCGGTGTCCTCAGCGGCAACAGCTGCAGCCAGCAAAGCGTCTGTTGCCAGGGCACTACCTTCGTAAGTCATGCCTGTCAGACAAGAGATGATCAAAGGCTAATTAAACATTCTACGCAGAACGGCCTTGTCAATGTTGGCTGCACCAACCTCAACTTGTGAAGGATGCTGTAGCTCGTTTTTTTCAGCCAATCTTCTTGAGTTTTGTGGTCCCTTGTGATACGTTGATATTTTCAATAATGTGATGTGTTAATTTGGATTGCATTCACGTTTCTTGTGACTCATCTGAGACCGCTGCGAGATTTCGTCTACAACACGTATTCAAGACTTCTGTCCGATTGGTCGTGCCAGCAGTAGCGTGATCAACAAAGTGAGCGGATGTAGCGCACTTACATAATACATCCGTTCAGTGGCAAGCAGTTTGAATTGACTCGCTATTCAAGACCACTATTCATATGGGCTCTGTCCACTGTTATTGTCATTGATTCTCCTGTCAGTGATATTTGAAGTTGAAGGCAGAGAAGTACATAATACCACTGTTCGTGCTCATAATAAATGTGAACATAAAATTCTTCGGACAAGGAAGGACGTACTTACAACCCTCTGCACCTTCCTGCAGCTACATGTGAGACTTTGATGGCACAAGCACACTTGATTTTGTCACCATTCTGTAGGCAAACGATTAACACTTGAACATTGATTGCATCCGTTGGTTTGCGGTGCTATAGTCATTACTTTGAGGACTTCCTCGGGGAAAGCACTGGATTAAGTGACAAAGTAACGATGCGCCGAATCATATCGAATCCGGCAATGTCGGTGGCTTAGCTGGTCTCCATTTCCCGCGGGGTTAGCGTGTTTCTTCGTTCATTCTTCGGCGATCACGCCCAGTCATCAAGCAAGGAAAAAGAAGTGTTGTACATGAGCCTACGAAAGCGCGGGTTACCTTAACTCGGTAACATTGTTAGTTGAATGGTCATCTTGGAATGAAAACAGACATGATTGGAAGGAGAATCGATTGTTCGTAGTTCTGTGAATGTCCCGCCAGTAACTGGCAGGATATCCACAGGACACGATCGGTCTGGCGCATTAACAACGCAGCGCGTTGTCATCGCTCGATGGGTCCCTTGGTTAACATCCAGCTATTTCGTAGAAGGCCCTTTATTTACGCGAGAAACGAATGGCGGGCCCGAATTAGTAGTACGCCAAGTGTGTCACTCAATTGCTCGACCCCCTTGGATTAAAGATGGATTGTCTGCATCAGTGGATCAGAAACCTCATGGCGAGCATGTTGGGATTCGAATGCATTTCTCAGGCACCTGGAAGAAAGGGAATGCGACAGAGAGATCAAGAATCGGAGGAATGAATGTACAACTCCCTCACGTAAATTCTGCTCGATATCCCGCCGTCACAGTTTTCTTGCTGACAAGGAACTCACATACCTCAGTCCAAGGAAGCCCTGGCATTTCGTTATGCTTCCTGAAAAGGATGCCCAATCCCATGAGGCCAATAAGCACTCACCTCCCGCGAGGGATATAAAATCCCTACTGGTCAACCCGCTCCACAGTAAAGAGTCCTGATCTCAGCTAGCCGTTCCTCCCTTTACTACACCTCAGTCAAAATGTTCACCCGCGCATCTACCCTCCTCTTGCCAGCGCTTGCCCTTTCCTCTGTCGCCGCCGCTGCTCCTGGGCCCATTGTTGCCCGAGCTAGTAGCAGTTGCAGCAATGGCAGTCTGCAATGTTGTCAAAGCACGGTGGAAGTACGTCCCCGCATTCTAATACATTCTTTCCAACGGCTGCTGACTGACCCACCCAACTGTAGGCTAGTCAGTCCAATGCCAATCTACTTACCGGACTCTTGGGAATTGTGCCTTCCATTCCCATCGCTGGCCCTCTCTTCGGTATTAGCTGCTCGCCCATCACTGTCATTGGTGTAGGCACTGGTGCCAACTGCGCCCAACAAACTGCCTGCTGCGACAACACTCAGTTCGTAAGTGACCCATACGGAGAAAGTATAGGAGAAAAGTCTCATCTGATGCCCTACTTAGAACGGACTCATCAACGTGGGTTGCACTAATATCAACCTTGGCTTGTGAAGTCAACGTGGGTGTGGTCAAGTAGCGTGATGGGTGCAAATATTAATATCTCGAGTCCGTTGTGTCTGGTATTGCACCAAGGTCGAGCTGTGTATGTATCTCCAAAGCGCATCAGTGTTATAGCTGCTGTCGATTGTGAAAGATGAACGAAGGGAAACACATCTGAGGTATTTCGGCATGGTCTACGAAGATTTAGTATCTATGATAAGTCTGAGTGTCTCCTGGAACGTTACCCAAGTTATTGAGTGCCCGATATGCAGCATAAGTCGGGACTTGCATGCCCACTGACATATTGGAGTGGTGGGAAGCTCGAGGGGGTTAGTCACATTTCTGCATTCTGCCTCGTCGCAGGCGATAGTTGAAGCATTTTTTTGTCTTAAATCAGACAAAAGGGCGCCGAGGGAACTTCCCCGCAGCTGTCGCCTACAAACAGCTGGTTCCCAGAAGAGTGGGAGTTGTGCGGTATCCGAGGGCGGTGAGGGCCGGGAAAGGCCGTGTTGTTTGTAGTGACAAACAGTAACCATGATTGTGCCTTCAAGGTCAACTCACATATCTCTCTCACACCACAACAGAAAAGTCCTTTGGCAGAGTCAAGAACAGCCGATCTGATCCCACTTCCGTTATCGTGCCCAGCCGAGGCCCCCTTTGCTTGTCCTCCCGCGAATGGACGCGCGCTTTTGCCCTGCGTTGCTAACTTCGTGCAGATGACGTCGAGAGTTCGAGAAAGGTCTGCCCTTTCCACACTCTGTAAATTGATCGCATATAGCAGGATGCACATTATAAGTCTCTGACTTAGGGATACATGCCGCCACGCCAGGTCTGGCCGTGCGCATTAACAGCACAACCTGTTCAATCACCTAATCCCGGTGCCTTTCAAAACACATTTCTAGGTTTAGCGGAGGAAACGCGAGGAACTGCGCATGGTTACCTACACGTAGATCCCGCCTTGATTTACCGTTTCAAAAGGCAGCCTTTGCAGATTAGCATGTCTGATAGAGGTGCGCAGCATCATAGTCCGTCATTAACGTGCTTCGACGATTTCATCTGCTATTCCCTCCTTGAATTAAAGGTGGGTCTTCTACCTTGGGAACGGGAATGAACATAGCAAAAGTAATGTTCGGAGTGGTAGGTCCGTACCTAATTACTACAGTCACGTAAAGTTAGGTTCAATGGTCGGTCACAATGTTCCTGTTCATAAAAAATGAATCGTCGGTACACGGGAATGTTGGCCTCGGTCAGGTACGATATTCAGTGTCATGGAACAAACAAATACCCTCATTTTCACCCGCGACGTATAAAATGGCTGACGACCAGGCCAATATTCTCCAGCAAGCCATCCCAGTCTCAGCTAGCTAGTTCTTCGATCTCAACAACTCAGTCAAAATGTTCATCCGTGCATCTACCCTCCTCTTGCCAGTTCTGGCCCTTTCTTCCGTCGTCGCTGCTGCCCCAGAGCCCATCGCTGCCCGCACTGGTGACAGCTGTAGCAATGGCACTCTGCAATGCTGCGGATCGACCTTCCAGGCAAGTCATCGCCCTTTGCTTCTTCCAAAGACAAACGTTAACCAGTCACTTGTTCATTGTAGGCTACTCAAACCAACGCCAATCTGCTCGCTGGTCTGTTGGGAATTGTCGGCACCATCCCCATCGTTGGCCCTCTCCTTGCCATCAGCTGCTCTCCTATTACCGTCATAGGTGTTGGCAGTGGTGCTAACTGCGCCCAGCAAACCGTCTGCTGCCAGAATGCTGCTTTCGTAGGTGTTCCATGTACACGTGTCATAACAGGGTTTTACCTGATGCACCGCACAGAATGGCCTCGTAAACGTTGGTTGCTCGAACGTCAACCTTGGTTTGTGAAAGTGAACAGGGGTAGCGGTGGAAGCATCCCTGTCCTAGATAGTGTTGATCTTTCCTTGTACGGCTGAGTGCAGTAATGTCATCGAAATTGTCTTGAAGCCGCATAAAGCGAGGAAAACATAACGTAAAAGTGTGGGCAATCATTAATGCTACACATCTCAGTGGCGTACCAAGTTTTACTGCAGTGCCTGTGGCCGCGATAAGAAAGTTGAACCAAGATAAAGCACAAACGATCAACAGAACCCGCATCCAAGAAACGCCGGGAGGGGGGGGTATTTCTACTGTGCGATTCATATAACGATATATTCTACTAGCTATCTAAGGTGACGAGTGCCCAATGAATCACAAAGAAGCGCGACTTGCAGGTGTTGTGGGTGGGTAACTGTTCAGTGGTTTCAGGTCAGCGAGTTTCGATAGTGTTGCTGGAGTAGAGACATGTGTAGCATTCTTTGTGCTCCATACTCAAAGTAGAGTTTGAGTGGCGCGGTGATGGGTTCTTTATAAAGAAGGATATGGATCTACACCCTTCAATCCTCGCGCTGGTTTACCGCCATGAGCGATTGTACCTTGTCCTTGATAGCTGATAAGTTGAAGTCAGGAAAGCAATGATGTGCGCCTTGCCGACAACAAACGACATGTGATGTCCTTGACGCAAATTTGAACGTTGAATCGTAATTGATTGATCCATGTATAAATATTGTTGATGTTTCTTGTCGCATTATATTGCGTGCACACCAACTTTCAACATATGCGGGACTCATAATATTGAGTCAAGCACACCTGGATTAGACCCTGTTTGGTTAGTACAGCTGCGGGGTTAAGGTGGTCATACATACTTCCGTGATCAGGTCCAGCGAGGCATTACAAGATCAACATCAGCATCAGTGATCATGGCAGGGGGGGAATTGACAGAAGTTTGGAATCTGATTTCTCTTCGCTCCAAACCTCTCTCCCTTGCACCACAAATATTCCAACCTGTGATTTATGTCTATCTCCCAGGCCAAGTCTGACTGTGCATCCGATTAACGTTGTAACATGTTCGTTTGACGGGATCCCCGGCCTGACATTCAGCGACAGCAGATCCTTAAGAGGAAACATGTGGCAATGCCATGTCTGTTCCACCGTAAATCACTCCTTTATTTACTGTGGATAGACAGCGGGCGCAAATTAGCACAACGGAATGCGTGACTAGTACCATGCCGGAGGCTATGCCAGTATTCGACGCCCTCACCGTGACCGTATTGATCTTGACTATCTTCCACGTGTGCCCGCCCACTCCCTTTCATTAAGAATGCATCGTCTACATGCGTCTCTGGACCCAAAGAAGACCTAGTAGTACCGACAGGGACATGGTTTGGAATCAAATCCTTTTTTTTGTGTAGATCCTAGGCCTCGAGTAGCTGGAATGATCGTGGACAAAGTATCGAAGGATGGAAATATGAATGTACCTGATCACAACCGCGTAGGTCGGGCAGCCCTTAATAATGTTCCTGTTAACGAGAAAATCTGTACAAGGAAGACATGCTGCACTCCACCTGGTGGTTCCTTACGCTACCCGAAAAACAATAGAGAAACAAACATGTACTCACTTGCACCCGAGGGGTATAAAATCCCCACTGGTCCGACCAGTTCTCTCCAGCAAAGACTCCCAGTCCCAGCTAGCTAGTGCACCAATCCCCATAACTCAGTCAAAATGTTCATCCGCGCATCTGCCCTCCTCTTGCCAGTTATTGCTCTCTCTTCCGTCGTCGCCGCCGCCCCAGAACCCATCGCCGCCCGCACTGGTAGCAGCTGCAGCAATGGCACCCTGCAATGCTGCGGAACGACCTTCCAGGTAAGTCATCACCCTTTGCCTCTTCCAAGGACAACCGTTAACCAGTCACTTGTTCATTGTAGGCCACCCAAACCAACGCCAACCTACTCGCCGGTCTGTTGGGAATTGTCGGCAGCATCCCCATCGTCGGCCCTCTCCTGGCCATCAGCTGCTCTCCTATCACCGTCATAGGTGTTGGCAGTGGTGCTAACTGCGCCCAGCAAACCGTCTGCTGCCAGAACGCTGTTTTTGTAAGTATTCCATGTACAACTGTCATAGCAGGGTTTTACCTGGTACACCGCACAGAATGGCCTCGTTAACGTTGGTTGCTCGAACGTCAACCTTGGTTTGTGAAAGTGAACAGGGGTACTAGCGGTGGAAGCATCTCGCGCGTGTCCCAAATAACGTTGATCTTTCCTTGTACGGCTGAGTGGAGTATTGAATATCATCGAAACTGTCTTGAAGCCACACACGAGGAAACTATAACGTAAAAATGCGGAAAATCATTGATGACCCTACACATTTCAGTGGCGTACCAAGTTTTACTGCAGTGCCTGTGGCCACGATAAGATAGTTGAAGACACTTCCGAGATAGAACACAAACAATCAACAGAACCTCCATCCAAGAAATGCAGGGGGGGGGGGGTATTTCTACTGTGCGATTCATATAACGATGCATTCTAGCTAGTATCTAAGGTGTCGAGTGCCCGATTTGAATCACAAAGGAGCGCGACTCGCAGGTGTTGTGAGTGGGTGACTGTTCATTGATTTCAAGTCAGCTAGTTTTCCTAGATAGCGTCGAGACATGTCATTTATGTAACTGTAGCACTCTTTCTAGACTGCACAAGGCATTAGAACTTATTTATGTAAACGGCTCCCCCCGAAAGACAAATCCATACTATGGCGCAACTCCAAACACCCCGACATAAGACGCCCCATCCAGACCTTCCTCTTTAGAGCGCTACATGGCTCCCTCTGAACCGGCGACTTCTGGCAGGGCATCCCCAACTTCAAAGACCGTCCCCCCTGCCCGAACTGTAGGGACAACAGAAACCCTGGAGCATATCCTACTGGACTGACCACACGGCCAGTCGGAAACCGTCTGGCCAACGTCCGTGGGAGCTTGGCCGGAAATCCACCTAGGTATCATCCTCGGCTGTGGCTCCATCCTCCTACTACCACCCCGCAACAACCACAACACCACAGACAGAGGCGGCACCCGTCTCCTCTGGATCTTGATCTCAGAATCCGCCCACCTAATATGGCTCCTTCAATGTGAAAACGTCATCCGGGGCAGTTTGAACAACACACAGAGGCTCTGGCACAGTAAGACGCTGGCTGAATAAAATTGTTAAGTAAACCAACGTCTAGCCCTCGATAGATACATCGCCGCGAAATGGAACAGAAAACTGATCACACAGGACTTAGTAAATAAAGCTCGGCAACTACGCCTCAACCTTGCTCGAACAAGACCGGATCACGAATCTAGAGGTTTTAGTGGGTATATCGCCGTCTAACCCCGATGTTCTCCGGGTCGCTTTAGCCGATCCACGAAGCCCCCTCCAGCGCGGGCAGTGCGAAAGAGCATTTTTCCTCGGACCGAAACCCCCTCAGGTCTTCGATATAGTGCATTATGTAGAGCGCAACACTCTTTGTGCTCCATACTCAAAGTAGAGTTTGAGTGGCGTAGTGACGGGTTCTAAAGAAGGATATGGATCTACACCCTTCAATCCTCGCGCTGGGTTACCGCCATGAACGGTTGTACCTTGACCTTGATAATTGATAAGTTGAAGTCAGGAAAGCAATGATGTGCGCCTTGCCGACAACAAACGACATGTGATGTCCTTGACGCAAATTTGAACGTTGAACCGTAATTGATTGATCCATGTGTAAATACACCCATTGTCTGTATGATGTTTCTTGCCACGATATATTGCATGCCTCTCAACATATGCAGGATTCATAATATTGAGTCAAGCACACCAGCTGTCAGATTAGACCAATCGTGTTTGGTCAGTACAGCTGCGGGGTTAGGGTGGTCATACATACTTCCGTGATCAGGTCCAGCGAGGCATTGCAAGATTACAACCATCAGCCTTGGTGGTCATGGCAGGGGGGAATTGACAGAAGTTTGGAATCTGATTTCTCTTCGCTCCAAACCTCTCTCCCTTGCAGCACAAATATTCCAACCTGTGACTTACGTTTATCTCAGCCCAGGCCAAGTTTGACCGCGCATCTTAACGTTGTAACATGTTCGTTTGACGGGATCCTTGGCCTGGGATTCAGCGACACCTTGTCCTTAAGAGGAAACAAGTGGCAATCCCATGTCTGGTCCACCGTAAATCACTCCTTTATTTACAGTATCTCAATTATGCAAGTAATGCACACTTTGAAAATTTGGATATCTCAACAACAACACAATATTTTCCAAAGGTGTTAGTGTATAAAGTGTAGCTATATGTGCTGTCTACAAGATGTGCTATTTACTAAGATAAATAATCAAGTATGCTCTCCATATGGCAAAAATGTGATAGGGGTGTCATTTCAACCCTTGAAAATAGTCACTTTTGTCAGTTGGGTCAAAGGAAATGTAGTCCATACTAATCTAAACAAGGGCCAAAAAAGAATTAGGGGTATTGCATGTTTTGTTGTTGAGATATGAGGCTAAGCAACTTTCATAGGAGATTAGATAATATTGGCCCAAAGTTGCTGACTAAGTGGCGGGTCTCATATCTCAACAATAAAACATGTAATGACCCTAATTCTTTTTTGGCCCTTATTAGTATGGACTATATTTCTTTTGACCCAACTGAGATCCAAAAGTGACTATTTTCAAGGGTTGAAATGACACCCCTATCATATTTTTTCCATATGGAGAGCACACTTGATTATTGTATCTTAGTAACTAACACATCTTGTAGACAGCTCATATAGCTACACATTATACACTAACACCTTTGGAAAATATTGTGTTGTTGTTGAGATATCCAAATTTTCAAAGTGTATATTACTTAATTGAGATACTGTGATGGACAGCGGGCGCAAATTAGCACGACGGAATGCGTGACTACCGTGCCGGAGGCTATTCCCAATATTCGACGCCCTCACCGTGACCGTATTGATCTTGACCATCTTCCACGTGTGCCCGCCCACTCCCTTCCATTAAGAATGCATCGTCTCTCTAGACCCAAAGAAGACCTACCGACAGGGACATGGTTTAGAATCGAATCTTTTTCTTGTGTAGATCCTGGGAGACCTCGAGTAACTGGAATGATCGTGGACAAAGTGTCGAAGGATGGAAATACGAATGTACCTGATCACAACTGCGTAGGTCGGGGCAGCCCTTAATAGTGTTCTTGTTAGAGAAAATCTGCATAAAGAAGATATGCTGCACTCCACCTGGTGGTTCCTTGCGCTACCCAAAAACAATAGAGAAACAAACATGCACTCACTTGCACCCGAGGGGTATAAAAATCCCCACTGATCTGACCAGTGCTCTCCAGCAAAGACTCCCAGTCCCAGCTAGCTAGTGCACCAATCCCCATAACTTAGTCAAAATGTTCATCCGCGCATCTGCCTTCCTCTTGCCAGTGATTGCTCTCTCTTCCGTCGTCGCCGCCGGCACAGAACCCATCGCCGCCCGCACTGGTAGCAGCTGCAGCAATGGCACTCTGCAATGCTGCAAAACGACCTACCAGGCAAGTTATCTCGTTTTATCTCTTTCCGAGACGGCGGTTAACCAGTTACTTGTTCATTCGTAGGCTACGCAAACCAACGCCAATCTGCTCGAGGGGCTCCTGGGAGCGCCCGCCGGCAGCATCCCCGTCATCGGCCCTCTCTTCGCCATCGGCTGCTCTCCTATCACCGTCATAAGTGTTGGCAGTGCTACGTGCACCCAGAAAACCCTCTGCTGCCAGAAAGCTGTTCTTGTAAGTGTTCCATGTACAACTGTCATAGCAGGGTTTTATCTGGTACACCGCACAGAATGGCCTCGTTAACGTTGGTTGCTCGAACGTCAACCTTGGTTCGTGAAAGTGAACGGGGGTACTAGCGGTGGAAGCATCTCGCGCATGTCCTAAATAACGTTGATCTTTCCTTGTACGGCGGCTGAGTGGAGTATTGAATGTCATCGAAACTGTCTTGAAGCCACATAAAGCAAGGAAAACATAACGTAAAAATGCGGACAATCATTGATGACCCTACACATCTCAGCGGCGTACCAAATTTTACCGCAGTGCCTGTGGCCACGATGAGAAAGTTGAAGACACTTCCGAGATAGAACACAAACAATCAACAGAACCTCCATCCAAGAAATGCAGGGAGGAGTGTTAAGATATCGTGCGGCAATTGCCGGCGCAGCATTACAGGCGGGGATATATCATGCAGATAGGATTACTCGGACATGAGGAAGCAGACGGTGGGCGTCGAGGACCAAGATATTATTCCTCTGTGTATGTAAGCCACTATAATATCATACGTATTATGTAAGCGGCAAGGTCGCAACTTGTACGGCACAAGGCCAGCTTAACAAGGGGGGTATTTCTACTGTGCGATTCATATAACGATGTATTCTAGCTATCTAAGGTGTTGAGTGCCCGATTTTAATCACAAAGGAGCGCGACTCGCAGGTATTGTGAGTGGGTGACTGTTCATTGGTTTCAAGTCAGCTATGTAGTTTTCTCGAGACATGTCATTAGTATGTAACTGTAGCACTCTATCTAAACGGCTCCTCCCGAAAGACGAATCCATACTATGGCGCAACTCCAAACACCCTGACATAAGACGCCCCATCCAGACCTTCCTCTTTAGAGCGCTACATGGCTCCCTCTGAACCGGCGACTTCTGGCAGGGCATCCCCAACTTCAAAGACCGTCCCCCCTGCCCGAACTGTAGGGACAACAGAAACCCTGGAGCATATTCTACTGGACTGACCACACGGCCAGTCGGAAACCATCTGGTCCCTACCGATATCGGTCTGGCCAACGTCCGTGGGAGCTTGGCCGGAAATCCACCTAGGTATCATCCTCGGCTGTGGCTCCATCCTCCTACTACCACCCCAGATAGAGGCGGCACCCGTTTCCTCTGGATCTTGATCTCAGAATCCGCCCACCTAATATGGGTCCTTCGATGTGAAAACGTCATCCAGGGCAGTTTGAACAACACACAGAAGCTCTGGCACAGTAATTTAGACGCTGGCTGAATAAAATTGTTAAACCAACGTCTAGCCCTCGATAGATACATCGCCGCAAAATGGAACAGAAAACTGATCACACAGGACTTAGTAAATAAAACTTAAGTGGCAACCACGCCCCGACCTTGGAGCAAGACCGGATCACGAACCTAGAGGGTTTTAGTGAGTATAACACCGTCTAACCCCGATGCTTCTCTGGGTCGCTTTAGCCGATCCACGAAGCCCCCCACACCCTGTTCCAGCGCGGGCAGTGCGAAAGAGCATTTTTCCTCGGACCGAAACCCACCCGGGTCTTCGATATAGTGCATTATGTAGAGCGCAACACTCTTTGTGCTCCATACTCAAAGTAGAGTTTGAGTGGCGCAGTGACGGGTTCTAAAGAAGGATATGGATCTACACCCTTCAATCCTCGCGCTGGGTTACCACTATCCGGGGCGGTTGTACCTTGATAGTTGATAAGTTGAAGTCAGGAAAGCTTGCCGATTCACAACAAACGACACATATGTGAATGTCCTCGACGCAAATTTGAATGTTGAACCGTAATTGATTGATCCACGTGTACATCCATTGTCTGCATGTCGTTTCTGCCGCGATATACTATGTATTGCATGCACACCAACTCTCAACATATGCGAGGTTGAGTCAACTAACCTAGACCCTGTTTGGTCAGTACAGCTGCGGGGTTAGGGCGATCATATGTACATACTTCCGTGATCAGATCCGCCAATGAGGGAAAGGCGAGGCATTGCCCAATATTGCAAAATTACATTACATCAGTGGTCACAGGTCATGGCAGGGGGGGAATTGACAGAAGTTTGTAATCTGATTTCTCTTCGCTCCAAATCCTTCAAAATTCCTCCCTTGCACCACAAATACTCCAAGTTTGTGACTTGCGTTAATCTCCCAGGTCAAGTCTGACCGTGCATCTTAATGTAACATGTTCGTTGGACGGGATCCTCGGCCTGGCATTCAGCGACTCATCAGGTCCTTAAGAGGAAACATGTGGCAATGCCATGTGTGTTCCCCCGTGAACCACTTCATTATTTACTGTGGATAGATATTAGACAGCGGGCGCAATTTAGCATGACGGAATGCGTGACTACCGTGCCGGAGGCTATATTCGATCGCCCTCACCGCCCGCCCACTCCACCTGCCTTCCATTAAGAATGCATCGTCTACATGCGTCTCTGAACCCAAAGAAGACCTACAGTGACATGGTTTGGAATGGAATCTTTTCTTGTGTAGATCCTGGATCCTGGGAGGCTTCGAGCAACTGGAATGCTCGTGGAAGTATCGAAGGATGGAAATATGAATGTACCTGATCACAACCGCGTAAGTCGGGCAGCCTTTGATAGTGTTCCTGTTAACGAGAAAATTTGAACAAAGAAGACATGCTGCACTCCACCTGGTGGTTCCTTGCGCTACCCGAAAACAACAGACAAACAAACATGCACTCACTTACGCCCGAGGGGGTATAAAAGCCCTGCTGGTCCGACCAGTGCTCTCCAGCAAAGACTCCCAGTCCCAGCTAGCTAGTGCACCAATCCCCACAACTCAGTCAAAATGTTCATCCGCGCATCTGCCCTCCTCTTGCCAGTGATTGCTCTCGCTTCTGTCGTCGCCGCCGCCCCAGAGCCCATCGCCGCCCGCACTGGTAGCAGCTGCAGCAATGGCACTCTGCAATGCTGCACATCGACCTTTGCAGTAAGTTATCTCGCTTTATTTCTTTCCGAGACGGCGGTTAACCAGTTACTTGTTCATTCGTAGGCTACGCAAACCAATGCCAATCTACTCGCGGGGCTCCTGGGAATCGTCGGTAGCATCCCCGTCATCGGCCCTCTCTTGGCCATCGGCTGCTCTCCTCTCACCATCATAGGTGTTGGAGGTAATACCTGCACCCAGCAAACCGTCTGCTGCCAGAATGCTGTTTTCGTAAGTGTTCCGTATGCGACAATGATAGAAGAACCCTCCCTGATGCGTTGCACAGAATGGCCTTGTCAACGTTGGTTGCACTAACGTCAGCCTGTGAAATGTAATGAAATATCATGCCGGTGGAACGTCTTGAGGCTGTACTGTCTGTAAATGTACTGGATTGATCCGTTTGTGTATGGCAGACTGTCTTCTTGCTATGAAAATTACTGCGATGAAAGCATACTGAAATGGGTCAGTGGTGTCACGAATGCAGACCACATCAGAGATCGAGTATCTGTACATACCTGGCAAGTTAATTCAAGTGGTATGAATCATTTCATATTGGGAACGCAAATATAGGGATAGGTAAGGCGAACCACTATTGAGCACAACGTGTATTTGGCTTCAGGGTGGGGGTTAATGGAAGCATAGTTCCTAGTCTGAAGCGGCACATATAATTAGTCCTAGGCACTTACTACTGCTGCACCGCATCCAGAGAGGTCCCCTGTAGTGACCAAAACTGACCGAGTGCGCTATCCCGAGGGCTGCATAGTGGCTGCACGTCCACCACAAAGTGGGTTGTCACGGGAGAACTAGTTTGAGGCCTTAAAATACAAATTTCGAAGACTGACAGTTTTTTACAATCATCCAGACACCACTCCCAGTGCCACGTATCCCCCCTTGGATCTGGATGGAAGGGCGGCTGAAGCGAGTAAAGCTGGATCGACCTAGAGCGCCAGAATAAAATGATGATGATTGCAAGGGAACTCGTTTCAGATCCCCTTCGCTGCTTGACGAGCTTTCGACAGGTCGTATCAGCGGGGATACAAACCGCTCTGAAAAGAAGGTGATGCGTATCAACATCAATGGAAGTTGGAATTGCTTTGTCAGGTGCGAAAATAGTTGATTACGTAACGAGTCATCTGGACTCAGCAGCGTACTATGAACTTCGCGATGGACTTAGGATGAACGGTACATAAGATGATGACATGTATTCCTGTTCGTTCGTTACGAAGGGCGAGCGGGAGAATTATTTCCTTTGTCTTCGGCGGTTGCATTCACCGGGTCTATTACACTTGTGTCCATGTAATTTCCCCTGAGCATATATCATTCCAAGGGATATCACCGCAGTACTTACCCCTCCAGTGGACTCAATCAAAATTTATCAAATTGTAAAGTGTGCTCCCCATGGGAAGCAAAGTTGTTAGTTTTCCTCCATGATTTTTTACTCCCAGGTATCATCCATATCCACATCTCCCACTCGTTCTCTCCCCTGCTCGTGACAGTGATGCGAAGAATGCTGACGTATTGAAATTCTTTGGCATTAGGGAAACTGGATGTGCTGTGTAATAATTAAATTCCGCAGCACGGTGATTGTCCGAAGGCCGTGGCTAAGTATATCTCAGATTTCTGGGGTTGCAGACTTGATTGTATGTCCCAAACCATGGGGAATGGATTTTCCCCGTGCATCAGTTTAATACGCTTGAAATTCTAGACTTCGAAACGAGTGGTACATGAGAAATCAGAACTGATTCCTTTAAACCCGACATTCTTCCTAAGACACCGATATTGATATTCAAATCAGAAGTTTCAATGATGAACGCGAACCGGGACGACAAAAGCCGTGCCGAGAAGATCAGTCAGAAACAAGAACAACGTCTGTACAGCAGCGGACTTAGGACTATCTGTCCCGTGTTCTGTTTAGGAGCCAGTAGGATCATACCTCCCGCGATAGGCATCTGTAACTAATGTATAACAGTGAGAAATCCGAGGGCGTTCTACTATTACACATGTTCCGATGGCCGCTGTGTAAATTCTTAGTGCGGTCTAGATTCATTGCTGCCCCTTGAACACGTCATATTGCCAGTTCACGATCCCGCCAACGGAAGTCACATCAGCAGCATGTCCTCCGCTCACCTAATTTGCTCCTTAGTTTGCCACTCACCTAACCTTGTTAATGAGGCAATCGGAACACTCATTGGTCATAAATTTCCCCTCCTCTCTCAAGAGATGGCAAACATGTGGATATGAGTACAACGAGGATTTGTACGGGGGACTCACCTGCCAATCAAACTCCGGTTTACATAGAAACCCATATGGCTACTGGATCCCAGCGGCCTTTCTTCTTCCTTGAACTCGGTAAGGAAGGGAAACAGTTCCATCCAACAGAAGACATAAGGAACTTGCTCACAGTCACGTAACTCGGTTCGGCGAAGGGTGGCCATGACCCTGATCATATATGTGTGTTCATAAAAGGATTTCCCGTCCGACGGATATCCTGCTGGAGATGCCATATTTCTTCGAACAAACAAGTACATTCATCTTTGGTCCTGGAAGGTATAAAATCCCTTGTTGATCAGGCCAATGAACTTCACCCAAGAGTTCCGGTCATAACCAGTTAGCTCTCCAATCCCTAGGTCCCAGTTAAAATGTTCATCCGCGCATCTGGTCTCCTTGTCCCAATCGTTGCCCTCTCTTCCATGGTGGCAGCCGCCCCAGGGCCAGTCGTCCGCGGTGATGGAAGTTGCAGCAATGGCACTCTGCAATGTTGCCAATCGACCACGACAGTAAGTCATCACGCTTCATTCAGTCCTGTGATGACCGACGATCAACGCACCCACCATATGTAGGCTACTTCGCAAAATCTCAACGCACTCACTGGCCTCCTGGGCATTGTTGCCGAAATCCCCCTTGTGGGGCCCTTACTTGGACTCAACTGCTCGCCTATTACCGTCATAGGTCTCGGCAGTGGAGCCAACTGCGCTCAGCAGACCGTTTGCTGCCAAAACACTCAATTCGTAAGTACATTATACAGAATTTAAATGATCGAGGGTTTTCACCTGATGCGTTACACAGAATGGTCTTATTAATATTGGTTGCACTAATCTCAACCTTGGTTTGTGAAATGCGTAGGGTCCAGTGGCCGGTCAAGCAGGATGGAAGTAAAAAAATATCTCTACCCTGCCTGTCATCCATAGTACTTCATTAACCCATTTACTACGTTTGACAAAAATACGTTCGTTCGTGTTAAGCGGTCAAAGGCTGAAAGCCAGCGCGGAAAATCATCCTGGTCCTAAAGGTGTGGTAGCAGGACCCGGGTCAATGCGTACAAATGTTATATCCAGATTTTTCGATTTTGGGGGTTTATATCCGCAGAGTTTTTGGGTATGAAGTGTCCGCATATGTACTCGGACCTAGGTCTTTTGGTGCTTTATATCCGCACATTTGGATACAACCTCAAAACACGAGCGCTCTGCACCATCTCAAGGTCTTTAGCCTGATACAACATCACAGTGCATGCATTGTGTGAAATGGAAACACCTCCAATTGAAGCTAAAATGCTTTTTACCATCATCATCATCGTGTCTATCTACTAGTATCCACATACAGATCTAACATTGCCTTGTAATAGAGTAGTAGTAGACTGAATCGTACCCTTTGTGTCCGCATACATGGATATAACATTGCTCCCGACCAGGCCAGTCTGTCCGCACCAAATATTGGACATTTGTCACATACATACCCCAATCTATCCGCATAGGATTGGACATTTGGCCTATTTTGCCCCCATTTCTGTCCGCACACCGGATATGACATATATAGGAATTGACCCGGGTCCTGTGGTAGCTTGCAGAGAAGCCAAAGAGCAACGCGGCAGTGCCACGCCAGGTTATGTCATCAGACAGAGGCAGCCGCTTGAGTTTTTCTCGTCAGCCACACAGCAGAAACAGTTCAGAAAAGCAAGGTTTCTCCCATTTATGTTCACTAGTAGGAAAGTGTCCCAGGCTCAGCTAGCTTTCCGCCCCAATCCTTCTAGTACAGACAAAGTGTTCATCCATGCATTTCACTCTCCATTTTCAAGTTTTTGCCGCCTCTTCCATCGTCGCAGCCACCCCAGAGCCCATCGCAGCTTTGAAGGACAGAAGACGCAGTGAGGGCTCCTGCAGTGTCAGGAGAATGCACACCCTGTACATTGGTCATTTCTTGTTTACACTCCATGGACGTGATCCAACGCTACCTTTCATGTGCAGACTCCCCAAGTGAGTGGAAAGCCCTGCCGAGAATCCTTTGCTTGATTGTTGGCTTCTCTTACATGATGACCTTCCATAGAGTGGAGATTGAGCCCACAGGCCGAATGGACTTCTGCCTGTGGGCTGAGTTTACGAGCAGACCTCGCAGCTCCCTAAATACTGGCAATACGCCACAAGAATGACCTAATATGCCTTGTCGTCAAGTTTGGGATGAAAAAACGGAAGCACAGACTTGTCTGGCATGTCACTGAGGACGTGTTAGAAGTTCCCCACTCTCGGTACTGACAGTGTGGGTGACAACCAAGACAGGACCCGTCGTTCCGATATTCTGGCTAACCTCACGTCTATGGGGATATGTCCCCAAACATTTAGATGCATCGATGTGCCCTGGAAACATCACAAATGATTCTCGGCACTGCAGAGCAGGCCTTTGTACGCCTTGGCTTGGACAGATCGGTGATGATATTCATACACATTCTGAAGTCCATCTGATGACAAACAAATTGATACTGTGTGCAGCGTATTGGATATGATTCAATGTGTTAAGTATTCATTTCATTTCTGCATTGGGCCATTCATTTTCAATAGAGGAGGATGTTTCATGTGACTACCCACAAGACTGCGATCCGATAGGCAGCGCCACCCAATATTCACAATTCTATTGGTTCTCCAACGATAGGCCACTGGTTTTCTTAGCAACCGCAATATTTCCCCATGGTCGTGTCCTTTCGCTGATCCTGAACCATGGCAGAAATTATAACAAGCGGACGGTACCACAGTTTGTTCCAAGCTAGTAAAGCATCGGATGGTCATAGACCATTTGTCTGGGTCAACACGCACCTCGCTGAATCCCATGAATCATACTATAAGTAATTTATTATGTTATGGCGAATGAATCCGAGAACCTCGTATCTGCGGTTTCCCAGGGACCCAGGTACATGGCTGTTCATAGCAGCATGGAAAGGTACTGGTCTGCTTGGCTCATTGGGCCGGAAACCGGCGGCGTCTTGTTCATGTCGCAACTAACGTAAGTGAGCAATCTGGCATTTCATTGACCGGTAGGGTTCCAGAGTCCAGACCACCACCACCCACATCCATGGACCGTTTCGAAGGGATGTTTCGAGGGGAGATGATAAGTTGACTTTTCTTGCATTTCAAGGTGTAAATTCAATCCCTCTTCGGACGGAATGACTATGCTACGGACTTTATACGCAATGCACGTTGCTACACAGATCGGATTACTTACTGAGGGTGGCTGACACCTTGAAGATACTACATGTTAAAACCATCTGCATCAGCGTCATGGTCACCAGCAGGGGGTACAAGGAGAGTAAAATCCTACTCAGGGGCAACCATACAAAACGCGAATGATGTTTGTCTCGGGGATAGTATTAGTAAGGATAACACCTGGAGCTCGATTAATTTGTACACAGTCTTGCAGAGAGGAAAAGGTTTTGATCCACATCCTTCTTCGGAACCCATTACCGCGCCATCCTACAGTCACTGCTTCTACCAATCCTGGTGGTCTCAAGGGTCGGAGTTCCAATTACACCCACTATTCCGACCACCAACCCCCCTGTGATCGTGTCGACTGCGACGTCTTCTAGCGAGGCATCCCACACACAAACCATAGGCTACCCGCTGTGCGATGTAGTTTTCTTTTTCGACAGTTCCCGCTGTATATGGAGCCCCTTGTGGCCCGCCTCTCCCCCTGGATACCTTCACGTGCACCTGGTTGTCAGTGACAGGACAGTCAGATACAGAGGGAAGCCTGAAAATTTTTCCCTGCATGTGAAGGAGGTTTCGCATCACAATGAACTCTTCAATTGATTGGGTGTGGCGGTACATACGCCATGACTATCTTAATCGTCAATTTTTTGGTTCTGTTCTACTTCTTCTCTGCAGTAAGGTCACTTTTTTTGCAAGGGTGATCCTAATATTCTACGCGAAAGGAGCACTGAATTGGGTTCCCAGACAATTGTCACTTTTTTGGCGCATAATATTCTGGCTTACTCACTATTTGATGCGCCAATTTCGTCGTACTGGTCTTATGGTCTGGAGCAGTGTAAGTCGTCCTGCATTCGGGATAGTTGCATTGGCTCAGTTTATTGGTGACAAGGGCCTTCGTGCAGGAGACCTTTCTTGCAAACACTGCCACTGTTGACAGCGCCAGCAGAAGTGCCCAGTGCTAATTGCTTGTGACGCCGCAGACTGTCCTGATCAACTACAACCATCTAGTGTCAAATAACTTCGCCTTCCCTACTTTTATATTCGCGAATCGTGATCTCACTTTGGTCCAAAGCAATTTGCACCAACTAAACTGGCCTCTTGCGTTCGCCTGAGGTATTCCGTCGCAATTTGTCACAACAAAATTCATATAGCAACAATACATTTCGGCCATGCATAAACGGACCAACCCAATACAATTACAGACAAGACAACTTCAATGTTCCTCCGCGAGCTATTTTGATCACATCTCTTCACTTTACACGCCAACATTGATGTTAGTGCAGCCAACATTGATAAGACCGTTCTGTGTAAAAGCATCAGGTGAGTCACTTCTAGCTCTGTTGCGTATAGGCCACTTACGAATTGAGTGTTTTGGCAGCAGACGGTTTGCTGTGCGCAGTTAGCAGTACCAAGACCCACGACGGTGATTGGAGAGCAGTTGATGGCCAAGAGAGGCCCAATGAGGGGAATATTGGCGACGACGCCCAGGAGGCCGGTGAGCAAGTTGAGGTTGTTTTGGGTAGCCTACGAATGAAAAGTTAGTTGGTTAACGGCCATCTCGGGAAGGAGAATGGTGTGACAGCTTACTTCGAAGGTTGATGTGCAGCATTTCAAAGTGCCATTGCTGCAGCTGTCAGTGCGCGCTGCGATGGGCTCTGGTGCAGCGGCGACGACAGAGGAGAGGGCAAGAACCGGCAAGAGGAGGGCGGATGGGCGGATGAACATTTTGGCTAAGTTATGGGGATTGGAGCACTAGCTAGCTAAGACTGGGACTCTTTGCTGGAGAGCATTGGTTTGATTAGCAGGGATTTTATACCTTTCGGATGATGGTGAGTGTTTGTTTGGGTCTTACTTCAGGAAACATGACAAAATATCGATTTTCCTGTAGGGTGAGGCATATTTCCTTTGCATGAATTTTATTGTTAACAGGAACACTGATCAAGGCAGCTTGGCAGGTACATTTACTTCCCTAATGCTCACTCCTCCACGATCATTGTGGATAAAAGGCAGCCGAGGTCAGCACAGTAGTCACATATACCAGCATACTAATTTGCGCCCGCTGTCTGTCCACAGTAAACAGAGGAACGATTTACGTGGAGGCACCGCCCCAAGTTTCCTCTTAAGAATCTGATGTCCGTGGATTCCAGGCCAAGGTTCCCATTTGGCGATCATGTTGCGCTATTAACGCGGACTTGGTAGATTTCCTGGAATCAAGGGGCTTGTAATGTGCGTCCTGCAGGGGAGAGATTCCCGGAGCATAAAGTGGCTGCATCCTCTAACCTCTAAAGCGCACCTAGTGATCGTTGAGAATGGACTTGATCACGGAAGAACAGACGAAATGGCACGCTAACGCCGCAGCTGTTCTGGCGCAAGGGGACCAATCTCGCTATGCTATCACAGTTCAACGATATTATTCGTGGCACAAAACGTTATTGCTTGCTACTACAAACATACGGCTACGGTCTGCTGATAATCTGACTTCAGCGTCAGCTAACCAACTTTGGCAACTTAGTAACTCATAGATGTACGTGGAATACTATAAGCCAGCGGGCAAGGTTCGGATTCATGCCCCTTAATTCAGAACTATTTGCGCGCAACTCCGCCTTGAGCGTAAAGAAACAGTCGGGTCACACTTCGTTACATGTTGGTGACATTGGCAGGCGTAGGTTTCATGGGTGTAAGTATTACGGCTCCACCGTAGCTACCTAAGACTAATCACCTGCAGCCCCGTGGGATGCTCACGCCGTTTGGACCCATCGTTAGTACCGAATGGCCACCCACAGCCGCACATTTGCGAGTATCGATGCCGGATACTCGATGCCTTAGATAGCGCTATTACTGCATCCCATAGCAGGAATACCACCCTTCATGTTGCTTAGATGCGGGTTCTGAAAATCACCTGGATCTGCGACTTTGTGGTCCCTGACACTCAAATTTGGTAAACCACTTCTAGTATTCTGACTGAACTCTCACATAAATTTTCCATTGCTCTATGTAGCACTAATATACTTCGGCTGTACATGGGAACTTAACCTCGCACAACGCCAAAAGGACAGGCGCGAGACCGTGTCGCTCCTATTCGCTTCACAATCCAAGGTTAACATTAGTGCAACCAACGTTGATAAGACCGTTCTGAGTGTTGCATAAGTTGAGAATGCTCTAGCTTTGATGCGTACGGCCGACTTACGAACTGAGAGTTCTGGAAACAGACGGTCTGCTGGGAGCAGTTAAGGGCCAAGAGGTCAACTAGGGGATATTGGCGACGATGCCCAGGAGGCTCTGGAGTAGATTGAGATTAGTTTGGGTAGCCTATGAATGAACAGTCCGTCCGTTGGCGGTCATCTCAAAGAAACGCACGTTAGCTTATATCGAAGGTCGATGTACAACACTGCAGAGTGCCATTGCTACAACTGTCAGTGCGCGCTACAATGGGCTCTGGTGCTGCGGCGACGACGATCGAAAGGGCAAGAGCTAGCAAGGAAAGGGCAGATGCGCGAATGAACATTGTGACGGGATCGGAGCACTAGCTGTTGAGACTGGGGCTGTTTGCTGGAGAGCATTTTAGTAGGGATTTTATACCTATCGAATAATAACGGCTACAGGTCTGCTTACATGACGAAATGTGGAGTTTCCTGTGGGATGCGGTATGTCTCTTTTGTGCGAATAAGTTCGTTGTTAACAGGAACGTTGTTATTGAAATCAAGTTCTTGAGGGAAATTGGTGCTATGCCATGTCTACTCTACATATTTGCTCTTAAACAGACAGCAGGCACAAATTAGCATTCCAGAGTGTGCGACTGCTGTGCTGACCTTATCCATGTGAAGTTGGGGAACATAGTGTCAGTCCATTCGGCCAGCCTTTCATTAAGGATAGACTTTCGCAGTCTGTGAGTAAACGTTGACAGGGTCTTAATACTTTTCTCGAAGACCTCGGGTCACCAGAAGGATCATACCAGTGAGTATAAAGATCAAGGAAATGCCAAAGTAGCGCGAGGGGGGGGCCCTTGAACCGCAACCACGACCATGGTCGGGTTTCCCACGCTACGATAGCTGGGCAAGGTAGTGCACGAACGATAAAAAGCACACAGAACACCACTGGCCCCCCCTAGAACGATTATTATGAGTCATTAAGTTGACCAAAACACACGAACAATGCCACTTCCCCTGCCTGCCCCAACTGCGAGGCAGCCTATGAGACCGTCCACCATCTCTTATTCCTATGTCCTGCCTACGAGGAGTCAAGGCACATGTTAAGAGCTAAAGTCGGCCCGCGCAAGATGAACCCCGAAGGGCTCCTAGCCAATCCCAAC
>JAYMGJ010000292.1:0-97044 GCA_037178675.1 Scleroderma bovista
AAGGCAGAACATTTTTTTTCCATGGACTCCAGCCAAACTGGCCGACTAGTCAGGATCGATGCGACGATCTCGCACTCCTGCGCGAACGTCACCAGGCTGGAGGAGAAGGTGATGAAGCATTTGATGATATTGCAGAAGAATCAGATGCCAGGATTCCTGGAGGAGCCCTTGATTAGGTGCTGCCTGAGTCCCTATTGGCACCCTATTCCCTACTCCAGGAAGGGTAGACCACTGTGGAAGTCCGATATCGGACTCCTCAAATCTATCTCTGCATACATCTTGTACGATAAGGCTCCGGTTGTTCTTTTTACCCCTTACGAAATTTTTCCACGGTCTATGCTTACATTTGAATATTGGTCCTTAGACGGCAACCAGGTTGCCTCTAACTACCATTATTGTCCTGATTACGATTTGGATATTTTCCTTGACATTTTACCTAGGCATTGGTCTTATCAGACATTTACGATACCTACGGACTCCTCGGACTCCTCATCTTCAACAGATGAGGATACACAGTCCGAATCTTCTTCCGAGGAAGAACTTTTGTTTCTTCCACCCGCTTCTACCACCGCTGTACCAGAACTGATTTTACTAAATCTTTTTGATTTCTGAATATACCAGAATCATTATGTCTGGCAACACCGGTGACATGAAGAAGACCACACCCACTCTTACAGGCGCATCCAATTACTTGGAATGGAAGTCGGCCATGAAGTCGCTTTTACAGGTCATGGGAGTCTGGCGCTATGCGCATCATCAGGTAGCTGCTGTCATTGCTGGACAGGCCGGTGCAACCGCCGAACAGCAAGCAGCTGATGAAACCAATCGGGATAAGGCACTTGGTATGATCACGTACTACACCTCACTGCTCATCAGACAGAACTTGATGAATGAGAATGAACCTCACACGGTTTGGAATGCACTCAACACGTCTTACAGGACTCCTGGCGCTGCCGGTGTCTTTGTTGAGTTCAAGTGTCTCACGCGGATGACTATACCTGGAAACCAGGATCCCACCTTGGCTGTACATCATATGCAGTCAACAATTGGTTACTTGGCCTCTAATGGCCTCACTCTCCCCGACTTGGCACAAGCCATGCTTCTTCTTGGTGCCTTACCTAACGAATGGCAGGGCTTTGCTTCCACACTCCTGGCCACCTTATTGGTCAATCCTACCGCTGCTCAAATTGCTGCGGGCATACAATGCCTCACATTCGATGCAGTTCTTCTGAAGATTATGGAAGAATGGTCCAGGAAGTCCAGCAAGTCTATAATGCCAACTATAAGGAAGGAGCAAAACGCGCAGGCAGGACCTTCTCGCCCTAGATGCAAGAAGTGTTCTGGACGTCACAATACCACGGAACACCATGATGACTATAAAAAGACGTTCACTCCTAACGCTGCTGCCGGCCCTTCCACATTCCCACCGAAGAACACGGGTGGTGGTAATAAAGGGAAAGGAGGAGGAAAAGGGAAAGGAAAAGGAAAAGGAAAGCCTTACAAGGGAAAAGGCAAGCAGCGTCAATACGCTACTGAACAAACCACTCAGATCGTCGAGCTATAAGACTCTGATGACGAATCCGATGCAGGGTCCGTCTCTAACATTCCTGAGACAGGCTGGTCCGTGCTCACTCCATCCCAACTTGCTGCAGAGTCAGTATTATGTTCTGTGCATAATGACCTGGCAAGAAGGAAAAGGGATGATGAGGACTATGCACGTAGATTTGCTATGAGACCACGGACTCCTGATGATGGGACAATACTGTATCGCGATGATGGTTTTGTTTGCGACCAATATGATGACAACCTTGACTTGTATGCCATGTGTGCCTCTAAGGAGTGCAACCACAGGTGTCATTGTTCATCATTTCCCCATTCAGGACACAAAGCTGAATCTCACTGCCCAAAGCATAAACATCTGTCAGGTCTATGGTTGATGGATTCTGGTGCAACCGATCACTCCACACCATATCACGACGATTTCCTAACCTATAAGGATCTCGCACGACTGATAAATGTAGGAACTGCTGGCTCTGAACTCATTCAGTTTGTAGGCATAGGTACAGTTGCCTTCAAAGCAAAAGTTGGCAATGTACAAAAAGAAATCTATCTTCGACACATCTATTATTCTCCATCTGGAGACAAGCAAATCTGCTCACTTCAGTGGCTCACCACTAAACTCAAGATGAAGCTGTATGCTGACGCGAAGATGACTTGTGTCTTCAATTCATGAAATGAAGTCTTCTTGGAAGGGACTAGGTTAATTCCAAAAAACAATCTCCATTGGTTCCATGGGAAACCCCTACATCAGACTGGAGCTCTTGGACTTCTTGTGAATTTGGACATCAAATCCATCTCAATGGTGCAATGTGCAACCGTAACAGACAAATTCAACAGTTATGATCTATGGCATAGTCATTTAGGACATCCTAACCCTCAAACCATGCAGCATGCTTCTCGCGCTACCGATGGTATTGACAAATTGGAAGTTCCTACTCAGACACCTATCTGTCCTGATTGTCAGATAGGAAAAATGCCTTCTAGGTCTTTTCCAACTTCCAATAATCGAGAAGAGAAAGTACTTGGGATGGTGCACTGCGACCTGGTCGAGTTCCCCGTCTTGTCTTATTACAGACACAAGTATTGTCTCACAATCATAGATGACTATTCTGGGTATGGCACCATTTGCCTTTTGCGGCTCAAGTCGGACACCGCTACCGCATTCTCTACCTGGGTAACCTGGGCTGAGAAGCAAACGGGTAAGAACCTACTCAAAGTCAGATCCGATCGAGGAGGAGAATTCATGGCAACCATGTTTAAAACCTTCCTCACCTCTAAAGGAGTAGAACAACAACTCTCCATTTCAGATCATCCACAACAAAATGGTCGTGCTGAAAGGTTCAATCGGACCTTACTCGAGAAGGAAGAAACCATGCGCCATGCAGCCTGTCTAACGAAGAATCTGTGGAACTTCACTCTTGACACTGCAGTCCATGTATATAACAGGACACCAATGTGCCGTATAGGTTGGAAAACACCCGTCAAACTTCTGTTCAACAAGAAGCCCAACATCTCATACCTTCGAGTATTCGGATGCCTAGCTTATGTCCATATTCCAAAGGACAAGCGAAAGGACAAACTCATGCCGAAAGCCGAAGAAATGATATTCCTAGGATATGAACCAGGAACAAAAGGCTACCGCTTCTTGTGGAGTAACAGATCTATATATGTGGAAACAACTGCCACATTCATTGAAAATTTATTCCCAAATTGTCCCAAAGACAAGTTGAAAAAGAAAATCAATATACCTGAACCAATTCATCCTTCTGAGGAAGAAACCACAGAAGCTACACGTAACAACGATGAAGAAAATCACCAACCTCCACCCGATGATCTGGACATACCACCTGTTGACCCATATCAACCAAATGAGAGTCACAGAAGAGGTGATGAATCCAAAAGAGACACCACAAAGCCACAAGGTCCAACCCAACGCCCCCCTAAACCTACAGTTGAGGAAGTCGCTGACGACAACACGCAAGCTCCTCAGGGTGGCAATACTAGTTCTGGCAACAGACATGCGGAAGAAGAACTTGGATATGTTTTTAACAGACAAAATCAGGCATGGGAACGCCCTCAAGAGGCTCCACAACCTGAAGAAGATGTCTTCTACTTTGATGAAAATAACCGAGAACACCCTATCCCAAATGTCATTGTTCCTCATATACCAAATCCAATCCATCGCAATCCCCCTCAAGTTCGTAATCCACCTCTGAGACCAGGCAACATCTATGGTCAGAGAAACCCCATGGATATAGAACGAGAAATTGCAAAAGAACGAGAATGGACTAGAACAGTATTAGGAAGAGGAATTCCAACCATTCCTCAAACAGAACCTATGGTCGAACCAAGACCAAACCCTCCTGCACCTGCAGAACCTCAAGAGGCTCCCAACACTGTTCCACTACAATCCATGGATGAAGATGAGAATGAAATGGAAGATGTGGTTCAATGGGTCAACACTGTATTCTCAACTATATCATGAAGCAGGCAGCAAAGCCGCTCAAGGGAATACCTTATCATTATAAGGATATCCGAAACTATCCAAAGGAGGAACAGAAGTTATGGGAACAGGCATGCAAGGAGGAGATCAAATCGATTGAAGATCGAAGCGTATGGACTTTGGTGGATTGTCCACCAGATTGAAAACCCGTCAAATGCCATTGGGTATTCGCAAAGAAATTGGATGGAAGATATAAAGCCTGCTTGGTTGTGAAAGGCTTTTCACAAATATATGGTAAGACTGGGAAATTGAAAGTCTTGATGTAAAGACTGCCTTCTTATATGGGCGACTCAATGAAGAGATCTACATGGAGAAACTCGAAGGTTTCAAAGTTCAAGGTTCAAGTAACAAGGTCTATCGTCTATTGCGCACTCTCTACGGCCTGAAGCAAGCCGCATTAGCATGGAACAAAGAGCTACACAAATCACTCCTAAAGCTCAACTTCAAACGTTCCAAAGCCAATCCTGGAGTATACATCTACCAAGATAAATCAGGCATCATGCTGTTCATCGTATATGTCGACGATGGACTACTTATGTCAAATTCTGCCAGTCTTCTCAAGAAGAAGAAAACTGCATTCCTAAAAGTATGGGAGGCACGCGACATGGGTCCAGTACAAGAGTACTTAGGATTCCAGATCACTCGCAATCACGTCAAATGCTCAATGGTTTTACACCAACATCCCTACGTAATGAAAGTTCTCAAACACTTTCAAATGGAAAACGTCAAACACGTCCGCACACCTTTACCTGCTGGGTATCAACCATCTACAAGACAACGGTATCAGTCCGTAATAGGTTCACTCCTATTTGTCATGCTTGGCACACGTCCGGACATCGCATTTGCCGTCATAAAAATGTCACAGTTTATGGCAAATCCAACAGAAGAACACCTCTCCAAGGCACTTCATATTGTGAAGTATTTGGGTTCAACTCCAAATCTTGCACTTCATTTTTCAGGAGGAGCTTCATCATTGGATTGCTATTCTGACTCTGACTGGGCAGGCGATATTGAAACAAGACGATCAACAAGCGGTTACGCCATCTTTCTTGGCAATGACTTAATCAGTTGGCGATCACGCTGACAACCTACTGTGGCACTGTCATCAGCAGAAGCCGAGTACATGTCAATGTGCGACTGCGCACAACAGATTCTATGGATCAAATCCCTCTTCCAAGAGTGTCATCTCTCCCTCCAACACTTTATGATGTTCGGAGATAACAAAGGTGCTATTCACATTGTGCAAAATCCAGTAATGGAAGGACAGTCACAGCATATCGATATCAAGTATTACTTCCTCCACGAATGCATTGAGAAGAATATCTTCTTGCTTGACTATGTTCCTACTGATCAGCAGAAAGCTGATATGATGATGAAGAATCTGACATGGCAGAAATTCCAAGACAATCGCTCGCGACTAAACCTTCTGGAGTACAAGTCTTAGCGAGGAGGAGTGTCGACAAGAATGCATGATTAGATGAAGTACAATCTCATCTTATCTTATCTTATCTAATCTTGGAGATTCCAGAGATCACAGTTACATGTGATATGGAGTAGCTGTTACCGGTTTACTGGAACATCACATGACTGGCTCCACAAGAGACCCGGAACTGTCACATGCAAGGCACGTGTATAACACGACCTGATGCACGTTACAAGGCACGTTTCCAGATAACTACCGTTATGGAAACTGCACCTACTACATATGGGAATATGGTGAAATAGGCGAGAATAATACTTATCTATGCACAGACCATGCACCACAGGTATATATACCCTGTAGGATTCCCTGTAGTTCTTTAGTTCAATACAGTTCAACTGTTCTCTCATTACTCGCTACTTCAAACAACTCAACTTCAAGAACCAGCTACTAGTTATCAAGGTATGCTTGCGCTACCCCGTTGCTGTTGCCCCAGTTTTGTTGCTACAGGTGCTACCAATTTCAGCCCCCCCACATTCGATAACACTATCAAGGCCTTCGACTTGGCACACTGCTTGGGGGTAGAGCCCTCCTGCCAGACAATCTGCACCCTTGACCAAGTTGTGTCGATGGCAAGTGCAAACCTGGACCAGCCTGAGGCCGGTCCCTCCTCGCTGAAGCGCCCTCGTCTTGAGGAGCGCATCATGATGTATGAGGAGGATGCCATCTCCCTTGGGGATGATGAACCATTCGCCCACGAGCCCTTCACCGATGACAAGTTCGATGAAATTGATGCAATGGTCCTCGACCACTACAATGCGACATCAATGGCAGCGGGCGCGGAGGCCAGCCTTTTCTGGCAAGTACCTTCTGCACGTGTGCTGACCGACACTGACACACTCCCTTTACATGTGCGCTTTATGCTGTCACTGTATATAGCGAGTAGTAACTACAATTTGTCATGTCATGTCTCCTCGAGTAATGCATATATTTGTTTGTGTCCTCATGAACTGAATGATGCACACTGTGCTGGCTGTAAGGGAAAAATGGTCGACGATAGCAAACTATCTGGTGCCTTCTGGCTACTAGACTCTGGCGCATCATGCCATTTCACTGGTGACATAGGCGATTTTGCCTCCTACAACGCGCTTAAGCGAGCGCACTACACCAAAACGGCTAATAGTGTAGCACTGATTGCTGGCATTGGCACGGTATTACTCCGGTGCCTAGACCACAACTCAGGGGATGAGAAAGTAGTCACACTCACCCAAGTGCTCCATATGCCAGGCGCTACTGCATGCCTTATTTCTATGGGTGAAATGCTCCAGTGCAATTACAAAGTCACTGGTGATAAGAGAGGCATTAGCCTCACCTACAAAGCTGAATGCCTATGGTTTGGGCCAGACCCAGAAGATGATTGCAACATCATTTTTTGGATTAGATCTATCCCAATAATTAGATCTAACTATATCACCTCCATGAGCAAAGTCAATTACAACATTATGCACCGGAGATTTGGGCACCCCTCGAAGGAAGTACTCCGACGCACACAAAAGCATACGCAGCGCTTCCCGGAGATCCACTTTCCAACTGAGGACTATGTTTGCCCTGGATGTGCTCTTGGCAAGATGCCCAATCAAGCTTTCCCTGAGAATGAAAGACATGCTTCCAAGCCTTTCAAACTGGTGCACTCTGATCTCAAATCCTTCCCAGTAACATCGTACCGGAAGTTTAAATATGTTATCACCTTCTACGATGACTATACTTCTCATGCCTGGACTATGCCTCTTTGCTCCAAAGCTGCAGCGATTACGGCTGCCAAAGATTTCCTCGAAATGGTGCACGTCCAATATGATACGCATGTCGTTGGATGGATGTCCAATGCCAGCAGAGAGTATAAATCCGATCTGTTCGATCGAGCACTCCTTGAGAAAGGAATTAGAATTTATCAAAGTGCTCCAAGAACCCCCATGCAGAATGGCCACGCCGAGTGTCTAGGGTGCACTCCCATGGATAAAGCTGAGTCCATGTGGCATCAAGCCTGCATTCCTGACTCCTGGTGGGAATTTGCATTCGCTCATGCAACCCACATTTACAACCATACTCCGGTAGCTCGCCTGCGATGGTGCACCCCCCATGAAAAGCTTAAGGGGGAGATGCCTAACATTGACCACCTCCGTGTATTTGGCTGTGGAGCATTTGTCTACCTCCCAGCCTCGGCTAGAGCAAATAAGATGGCTCCCAAGTTGGAGCTTATGACTTATATCGGTGTTGCCCCTGGCAATGAGCGCAACTTCTTGTTTATGCGCTCCACCAATGCAGTATTTACCACTGCTCATGCCATTTTTGACAAGCGTCACTTCCCTCGCTGCCCTAAGAACAGGCGCAAACCTCTCAAGAACCCTTTTGGAAGGGCAAATCCAAAACCTACCACCGATCGACCAGGGAATCCCCCTGAAGAAATCGACAGTGATGACGATGTGGAACACGACCATGGCTACCCACATCCCCAAGCGCAGGATGACGATCCAAAGCGCGAGGAACCTGAGGCTCCTGAGGAAGAGCCTAACCAAATAAATCCTCCCCATACGCCACCTCCAGTGCCTCCACCGGCACTGAGAACGCCTTCACCAGCGAGAAACCCACCTCCTCTGGCACCGCAGCGCCCTGGCCGAGCTGAACGCCGCCAGAATGTGCCGCAACCCCCTGCAGTGAATATCCCTGCCCGCCCCCAATGTGAATGTAGAGCACCATTGCGCCCTGGTAATGTGTATGGTGAGCAGTGACATCCCGTCGAGCAACTCCAGGATATCGAAAGTGCCTCTCGATGGCGAGAAACAGTGGGTGAGGCCCCTAGGCCCCCACAACCGGACACACCAGACCATATCCCTGGTGGTTTCCCTGACACCTCTGCAATGCCCAGTGAGGAAGATGTGCAAAAGATGTGCAAGGAAGGGGGAGCAAACCTAGTCCAATACTTGATGGGCTGTAACGGTCTAACTTTTTATCTTATCTAATCTACGATTAGATGACATCTTATCCTATCGTACCGTAGTATCTTATCTAGTGCATCTTATCTGTAGGTCTGTCTGGACTACAGCCTCGTGCTGTACATGCTGTATCCCTTGATGTCATTAGCATAGCCTTACCACAGGATAGCAGCTGTGTTCACTGCCCCGTACAGCATACAGCCTCATGGATAACCTCGCACAGGACACGTGTAGTGTAGTATATATACTGCTGCAATCCAGCACCCAGAGGCTCTCCATTCGAGCTCTCTTTGGGTTTTTGCTCTAAGACACTTGACTCCTATTCCCTCCTCAGAGTCCGTGTGTGGTAGTTCTTTGGGTTTGTCCCTTAGGGTTGTCTCACTAGAGCTCGAATCTACCCATCTACTACTTGTCTACCATGTGCTGTTCCCCAGCCTTATAAAGGGAAACTATACCCGGACTCCAGGGTTAAGGAGCTTTCTTTCACACCCTTCACGTTCGTGCACGGCCAGTCTTTAGTGCCGTTCCCTGTAGCCCACTTGGGTTTGGGAGCTTTTAGTACATCCTCGCATATGTATCATACACCAGCCCAGGGTCATGCCTGGTGTCTGTAGGGCGGCTCCCATTCAAACACAGTTCATACCCGCAAGGAGATTGAGCCATAGTCACCAGTAGTTCCTCCGTCCGTGGAGAGGTAGACCCGTGATCTGCAGCCAGTGGCCGTTTGTTTCTGCATAGCTGTGCCACTGCCCTGACCCGGCGAGTGCGACAGGCGAACAGAAGCTTACATTTAGTTCATTGGAACACCTGTGGGGATCTAGTCCCGATACAAATCTTACGTTTACGCTACCCCACCGTCTAGTCACCATACATCCCTACGAGTACTCCTTTAGTCAGGCAGGCTGCCTGACTGTCACCTACGATACCTGTCACCCCCTTCCTCTTACGCCCGCTCAAGAAGCTGCCAGAGAAGCAGACTTCAGAAGGATTGAGCAGACGTACACATCCTTCGTACGCTACAACCTCGTCGTCGAAGCGCTTGCTGACCTCTTCCTTGACGAACCCCACTTCTACGTCGAAGCCGAACCCGCACTCCTGCTCGCCCGCCGTCGTCCGTTTCGCGCCTCTCGTCTCCACCCCACTCGTCCCCAAGGCGCCCCCTACTCCCGCTACCACCCGTACTAGAAGATGGATCAACATCAGGATCCCCTTCAGAATGTTCTCCTTCAGTTTGCGCAGGGACAACTCGACCTGCAAAACAGTATCCAGGCCCTTCTCGATGCACAGCAGGGCCTTGCTCCCGCAGCCCCCGGGGCACCGCCGGCAGCGGCCGTGGTACGCTCCCCTAAAAAGATTGTTGCTGAACCTGGGAATTACGATGGCTCCCCCCAGGGCTTCAGAGTTTGGTGGGGCAAAATGAAGTTGTGGGTCATGATGAACCAGAGGAGTGGCCTCCTTACCAAAAATAGTGAAATTATGGCGGCCGTTCTTTCTAGGTTCGAAGGACCCAAAGCTGGGCGTTGGGCTCAGGCAAAACTGGACTACTATATGGGTCCAGGAGTCGATTACCCGACATGGGATGCGCTTCAGGCCGAAGTAACTGGGTTCTTCGTGCCTGGCAACAATGCCGACTGGGCCAGGTCCCAGTTGTTAAAGTTGCGCCAAGGACCGCGTCAAAGGGTTGACGACTTCCTCGCGGCTTTCGAGTCGCTTAGGATAGAAAGTGGGTGCCCTGACGCCTACGCTAAGGACTTGCTCGAAAGAGCAGTACAGAGGCAGGTCCTCCAGCAGATATACCTTTTGGAGAAGGACTGCGCCAACTACACGGAGTTGGCCACCTCGGCCAGAACCGGAAGAAGAGCTCAGGAGCTCTTTTTGATTAATACGCAGGGCGGGGCCCGCTATTATCAGCAGAGCGGCAGTTCTTCCTCTTATGGAGTAACGCCGGGCGCTGGCGCCCCAATGGATATCGGTGCTGCTCAGCAGCAAAACCAGCAATGGAGTAAAGGGCTCCAATGCTACAACTGCCAAGGATTTGGCCACATCGCTCGCGAATGTAGCCAACCGCGTCGCCCATGTTGAGGGCAACCCCAGCAGACCCGGGCTGTACAGCCCCCACCTGACGACGAACGCGTCAATGCCGTTTGCGGTATGTCCTTCTCCGAAATGAGGGACTATTTTAGGAATTTAAAAGATTAGAGAGTGAGGATACAACGGGCACCCTCGCTCTTGAGTCTGAGTTGGACACTGCTGTAAGAATTTTGAACTATCATCTTTCTTGTGCTAAGTCTCCTGAAGCACAGGATATTTATAAATACCGCATCTCTCTTCTCTCTCGTAAAGTACAGAAAACCTACAAAAAATCTTCTTCTGTAGTTTCTCCTGTCTCCGTTTCTTTTAACAAGTACTCTGTTTTGTCTGTAGATAGTATGGACTGTAGTGACTCGCCTGTATCTATTACACCCTCTAAGGGAGTCCCTGCAAAGGGCTTGGCACCGGAGGTTAAAACGTGTGTGCTTAATTCCCTGTCGGATAATACTCTTTCTCCCTCTTTGGCATCTGAGGAACCGGAAAGCCCCGCCGGAACCGAAGAAGTTTCTTCCTTGGACTTGCGAAGGTCCTTCACCTTGGAGCGTGAAGTGACGATACCTGTCTGCATTTGTGGACCCCTTAACGTTATTGAAGTAGACGCCCTGCTAGACAGCGGCGCTACCGGATGCTTTGTTGACAAGAGCTGGGCTCTTGATAGGCATCTGCAGTTATCTAAGCTGGTAAAGCCTGTTCCAGTGCTTAACGTAGATGGCATCAGGAACCAGGAAGGCGATATCACGCATTATGTATTACTTACAGTTGGTATTGGGAAACATGCTGAAAAGCTTTGGTGTGCAGTCACCTGCCTTGGAAAGGTACCCCTTATCCTCGGTCACACCTGGCTTAGAAAGCATAATCCCGATATTGATTGGGTAACCGGACAAGTTAATTTAACTAGGTGTCCTCCTGAGTGCAAGACACTCTTGGAAACACGCTTTGCTAAATTATTACGTCAGAACGAATCTCAGGAAACTTGGATTCAGGCTTTGAAGGCCCACAAGTCAAAGGTTGCTATCAATGAGACAACCCTCGAGGAGGCTCAGAAGCTTGTTCCCCGAGAATACTGGGAGTATTTAGATGTCTTCTCGAAGAAGGCGTCAGAACGCATGCCGCTTAGAAAGCCATGGGATCATGGCATAGATCTCAGGGATGGTTTTCCACCTAAAAAGGGCCGTTTGATACCCCTTTCTGTGGACGAACAAAAGGAAGTTGAGGATTTCGTTGACGATCAGCTTGCGAAGGGATATATTCGCCCGTCCGTATCCCCTCAGACCTCACCTGTCTTCTTTGTCCCCAAAAAGGACGGCAAAAAGCGCATGGTTCAAGACTATCGTTATTTAAATGAGTGGACCATTAAAAATAACTACCCGCTACCCTTGATCAGTCAGCTTGTTGACAAGCTGAAAGGATGTAAACTCTTCACGAAGATGGATCTTCGTTGGGGATATAACAATGTCCGTATCAAGGAAGGCGATGAGTGGAAAGCTGCGTTTGTAACGCACAAAGGGGCTTATGAGCCCGTTGTTATGTATTTCGGTCTATGTAATTCACCCGCGACGTTCCAGAAGATGATGAACGAGATTTTCCACGACATGTCGGATGTCTGCGTGGTGTATATTGACAACCTAATGATATTTACAAACACGGACGATCAGGAAAAGCATGACAGGATCATGCTTGAAGTCTCAAAATGTTTACGTGATAATGACTTGTTTGTCAAACCAGAGAAGTGTCGCTTCTGCGTTACCGAAGTTGACTTCCTCGGAATGATAGTCTCATATGACAGAATAAAGATGGACCCTGAAAAGGTTAACGCTATTTTGAAGTGGCCAGAGCCAACGAATGTCAAGCAGGTTCGAGCATTCTTAGGACTCGGCAACTTCTATCGACGATTTATTAAAGATTACGCAATAATGGCTCAGCCATTAACGGACTTAATGTGTAAAGATGTTGTGTTCCACTTCGGTGATAAGGAACGCACTGCGTTTGAAGCCTTAAAGGCTGCTTTCACTCGTGCACCGGTACTTCAGTACCCCGACCAGGACCACGAATTCCGCCTCGAAACTGATGCGTCTGAGTTCGCCGTTGGGGGAGTGATATCCGTTAAGTGCGAAGACGGCGAATTCAGACCAGTAGCGTACATGTCGCACTCTATGACCCCGCCGGAACGCAACTATCCTATTCACAATAAAGAAATGCTGGCCATTATAAAAGCAACAGAGGCCTGGCGCCATTATCTCGAGGCCACTCCTTATGCCTTTGAGATCTACACGGACCATCATAATTTAACGTACTTCACGAAGTCACAGAACCTCTCTAAGCGCCAAGCGCGCTGGCAAATGTGGATGACGCGCTTCAACTACTCGCTAATTTATAAAAAGGGAACCCAGATGCACATTGCAGATCCGCTTAGTAGGTGATCGGACTATTACGTCTCTAGTTCCGACGATAACAAGGATCAAACCTTGTTAAACCCTGTATCTATTAAGTCGATCGACGTCACTGATCAGACTTACGAAGAGCGCCAGTCGCTAATTACGGACTTCCATGACACACCTGTCGCTGGACATAAGGGTGTCAAGGCTACGTTTAATGCGCTCAGGAAGCACTATACCTGGAAAGGAATGAAGGAGCAAATTCAGACCTATGTAAAGCACTGTCAAAAGTGCCAGCAATCAAAAGTGTCGAATCAGAAGACTTCTGGAAGTCTACTCCCTCTCCCTGTTCCAGAAGGACCGTGGCTTGATGTCACAATGGATTTTACCGAGATGCCGGAATCCCTCGGTTATAACTATATACTAGTGGTTGTAGATCGGTTCTCCAAAGAAGTGGTCTTTGTGCCATGTACTAAGGAAGAGAACACTCTGTCAACCGCCGAGTTATTTAGAGATCACTTTTGGTGCCAGCATGGGCTTCCCAGTACTGTGGTTTCTGACCGTGGATCGGTCTTTGCGAGCAACCTCCTGGGGGAGTTGTACAGACTTTTAGGCATAAAGCGCAAGATGTCTACTGCCTTCCACCCTCAAACTGATGGACAAATGGAGCGGTTGAACCGCGAAATCAACCAGTACCTCCGAACTTACGTTAACGACCAACAAGGCGACTGGGCCAAGTGGATCAAGATTGCCCAGTTTGTCTGGAACAACACGGTTTCGGAGGTTACCACTGATTCCCTGTTTGGAATTACCCGGAGTTATTCCCCACGCATGGGTGTAGAACCAGTGCAGACAACAGCCCCAGCGGCTAAGGACTTCGCTGCCATATTCAACAAAGTCATTGAGTCTTTCGAGAAGGCTAAACGCAACATGAAGCTTCAGGCAGATAAGCATAGAAATCCTGCCCCGGATTATACTGTCGGTCAGCAAGTCTGGCTTTCAACGGACAACCTTCGTATGTTAAGTCGTGCTTCTAAGAAGCTTACGGAGAAATGAATTGGCCCCTATGAGGTCACTCGAGTAACACCGAATGCGGTCGAGCTTAAGCTCCCAAAAACCCTTCGAATTCACCCGGTAGTAAATATCTCTCAAGTTAAACCTTATTTAGGACCACTCCCTGGACAACCCGTCTCCCGGCCTGGTCCGGTACACGTCTCTGAAGAATGCGATGAAGAATATGAAGTGGACTATATTGTTGCATCCCGTATTTATAGATGCCAGCTCCAGTACTTGGTACACTGGAAAGGGTATGAGGATCACGAAAGAACATGGGAACCCTTGTCAAATTTGAAGAATTCTCCTCTGGTAGTTGAGCATTTTTATAAAGAGAACCCCTCTGCCCCTCGAAAACTTCGTATGGTGCAGTCGGACTTTGACTCGTTATTTACTCGGATCCCCGAGAACCTTACCGTATGTGAACCTACCTTTTGCAGTCTGGAATCCTGCACCTAAGGGGGGAGTAGTGTAACGGTCTAACTTTTTATCTTATCTAATCTACGATTAGATGACATCTTATCCTATCGTACCGTAGTATCTTATCTAGTGCATCTTATCTGTAGGTCTGTCTGGACTACAGCCTCGTGCTGTACATGCTGTATCTCTTGATGTCATTAGCATAGCCTTACCACAGGATGGCAGCTGTGTTCACTGCCCCGTACAGCATACAGCCTCATGGATAACCTCGCACAGGACACGTGTAGTGTAGTATATATACTGCTGCAATCCAGCACCCAGAGGCTCTCCATTCGAGCTCTCTTTGGGTTTTTGCTCTAAGACACTTGACTCCTATTCCCTCCTCAGAGTCCGTGTGTGGTAGTTCTTTGGGTTTGTCCCTTAGGGTTGTCTTATGGGCAAAGCCCTCGAAACCCGTGAGCCTCAATATGAGAGCATCTGCAACTGGTCCTACAAGGACATCGCTCGCTTACCCCAAGCTGAGCAGAAACTCTGGCGACTTGCTTGCCAAGAAGAGCTCAACATGCTGTGAAAGTGCAAAGTCTTTGAGCTAGTTGACCATCCCCAAGACCAGTGTGCGTCTAAGTGAGGGAAGCGGTCAGAACAACCAACAACCAACACCAAATGACAACAAAAAGCGAGTGGTGGTATTCCTCTGCGGTTCTGGTAGATGATCTCCACAGGGGGATGTGCTGCAAGCCTTCAGGTAAGGTGCAGGAGGGAAGGGAAGGGCTTCTGATGGGGAAGGAATGCGATTGATGATGGTATTGACTCCTCTTCAGCCTACCACAGTGGTTAGGAACAGTCCTGGGGTTGAGCAGTGGTGATAGAACAATGATAGGGGTGATACAGCAGTGATGGAGCAGAGGGGAAGCAAGGGGACAGTTCCTGCTTCAAGAATGCAATGGACAATGATGGGATAGAGTGGACAGAGATGCTAGACTGCGCTTGAGCCTAGAGAACTGATCAGATACAAGATATATCTGACAAACAACAATAGTGGAGCTTTAGGCCAGCACTGAGTGACCTACAAGTCCAAAGACAGAGAGGGAGCTTATAGACAGAGGGGGAGATTGAATGTGGTCGCTTTATTGAGGGGGGAAGCAGACTCTCCCTTGCAGCCTTTGGCTGCTGGTATTTATACAGGAGGGGCTGTGGCCCTGTAAGCACAAATGACTAAGTGCTTGGTAAGAGATTGGTAAGAAGGTAAGCGATTGATAAGCAGTGTAATCAGGCTGAGTCATCGATGGGGAGAGCCTGAACAAGCTGCTGAGCCAAGGGAATGAGCAAAAACATAGGTAAAAAGGGGTGCACATCCAAGAATATGGAAAAATCATTGCATGGGGCCCAAAAGAGAGGGGAGGAAAGCATGGGATGAGTAGATCGAAGCTAAATGAGCATATGCGATGACATAATGCATATGAATCATAGGGGCATGAGTCATGAATTGATAAGCAGCATAGTAAGCATGATTTGAAGGATGATTGGTAAGTGATTGGTAAGGGGAGTAATGGGGATTAGTAATGCCAAGAGGGGATGAATAATGTGCAGCAGAGTGAGTCAGAATGAGCCAGAGTGACTCTGTGTGACTCAGACAGAAGGGAAGCACAACCTGTGTTTAATTGAACTTTAGATCTGGAGATGAGCTTCTGAAGCAGTGCCACTGATGGGAGTGGCTGGGGGATAATAAAAGAATTGATCCGACCAGAAGAGCAGTGTCAGGGGGCCTGGAATGTCTAGAAGAGTAACAGCTGGTCACAGAGTGTCACAAATCCCTTGGATTGAGCTTCTGTAGAGCAAAAACGCGAAATTTGGCGCTCCCAAAGTGCAGTCTTCCCTTGAGCAGTAAGGGGAAGGTTCTGTACTCTATAAGGGCTCCTAAGAAGGGTTCTAGAGCACTGTTTCATCCATGTTTGTTGCGGGATAGCAGGGAAGTGAAACATGAGTAGCAGATTCGACATGTCCAGGGAAGCGAGATGAATGATGGAGGGAGATGGATGTGACAGGACTCTGGGATGAAAGGACCATATGCAGAGGACTCAGGAGACACAGAGACGACCAGGTATGAATCTTCAAGTCTAATGATAGACTTGAGGTGACCAAAGTACATGCGTGACGCAGGACTGACAAGGAGAACGCGCTGACTGAGAACAAGAGGGACTGAGGGAGCAGGCTGGGAAGATATGTGCCAGGCAGTGCACAGGAGCTCAGGGAGAGGCTGTCCCAAGAGTAGGACATAGTCAAGGTCTGCTGCAATAGCAGAGAAACATTCCAGAGAAAATGTGGACTCCATAGTGACTGATGAAGTGGGTGTCTGGATTGCGGGTGGAATATCTCCGTGGGAAATAAACAGATTTATGTCGGAACTTGACAGACAGATAGACCACAGTCTAGGCTCCATGATGGTATAGTCACTGCTTGGTAGCTTCAAAAATGACGGAGCTATTCAAAATATCAGAATGCCGGCACTGGGCGCTTAAATTTGACATTTGGGTGCTAAAAATGATTCTTCTCTTTCTCCTTCATTTCTCTATTGTTTCTTCTGCTTCTTTGGTTGTTCTGGTATGGGAGTTGGACTGCAGTAGGTTGCATTCCTCTCTCATACTGAAATGATCATCAATCCTTGGATTCTTCTGCTTCTTGGTGGTTCTTGTGCGATAGATGACTGTCAGCGTTGGCATTCATCTCTCGCATCAGGATAGTCATGACTTTGTGTGATATGGATAGTGAGGGCTGTCTGTATCCCTCAATTCAGGACAATCTTTCAACAGATCTTGGGTGTGTGTTCTTCACATTAGTTTCATCGGCTAACTTTCTCCATGTCCACAGTACCAAACACGTTTGGTGTGTGACACCGGAAGGTCATAAAGAATTGATGGGTCTTCAATGTGAAGTCGGATGGCTGCAAGAAAGCCCGCTTAGTAGCAAAAGGCTTCTCCCAGGTCAAGGGATTAGATTTCAACCAGGTCTTCTCACCAGTTGTGCGCTTTGAAAAAGTGCGCCTCATGCTTGTGCTTGCCGCACTTGAAAACTGGTACATTACTGGACTCGACATTCAGAGCGCCTACTTGTATGGCAAGCTCGACGAAGAGATCTACATGGAACAACACGAAGGGTTTGCAGTTCCCAGTGTGAGTCAAAGTGTGGATTTGGGTCGGAGTAATAACCCAAACACAACACCAACAAAGGACTACGAAAAATGTGCGAGTGGTGGTTTACCTCCACGGTGTCCAGAGAGGATGTGCTGAGGAGGGGGGAAGGGGATCTACACCAACAGGGTGATGCAGATGATGATGCAGGATACTCCTGGGGTACAGGAGTAATAGAAGACGAAGGGGATAGGGGTCTGGACTCTTCCTAAAGCCTAGGAAGTGTCAAAGTGGGGATTGGGTAGACTGAGACTGAAACAGCGATACTACACCTAGAGATTGGTGCAGCAAAGGGGCAGGGATGCCTCTGATGTCCAGAGGCGAGGAAGATTGACTGGTATGAAGCCTAGACTCCGCTTGAGCCTAGTATAAAGAATAGATCTTGAATAACTTGGATAAACTTGACAATATTGAGCCTTTAGACCTTCACTGAAGCCTACAAGGACTCAAAGACTGAAGGGATACTGATTGAGAGAGTCTGAGAGAGGGATAATTTCGTGCAATTGGGTCCTCCTTCACTGGGCTGAGCCCAGGGGTTTAAATACATGGGGGGGCACAGCATTAAAGTACAAAAAGAGAAGGGAGTAAGCAGAATTTGTCAAGGATTGGTAAGGGATTGGTAAGAGCTTTGTAAGGGGTTTGTAAGCGAACAGTAAGCAAGGGATAAGCAGGAATGAGTAAGCATAGGAAGCATGAATAAGCTGCTGAGTAAAGGAATGAGTAAGCTGCATGACAAGATTGATTGGTAAGGGAGTGAGTCATCAGCTGAGTAATATACCAAAAATGCGAAAGGGATAGAGTAATACTGATGACAAGAGAGCATCAGTAAGCAAGTGATGAGTCACTGCACAGCAGAAGGAGTCATTGATGCACAGCCTAAGAAGTTTGATGGGGGGCTGTGTACCATCAGGAATTTGATGGGACAACAATGGGGAAGATCTGGGATTAATAGGGGGATTGATCCGAGACAAAACAGCCACAAGAAGGGTACCAGGGGTCCAGAGGTCTTTTTGGGGGGTCAGCATACACTAAAGTATAGTGCATGTGTTCTAGCGCCGCTGAAGCGCAACCATGGGCTCCCTTGACGAGCTCTCTTCTGGGAAAGAACGAGAGAGGGTTCTTCTTCCTAATAGCACTATAAAGTGGGGGGAATAACTGTCATGGTGCTGGGGGACATCGTCTGAAAGTAGGGAAGCGGATAGAGTATTGAATTCGACGCATCCAGGGAAGTGAGACGAACGACAGAGGAAGATGGACATGGCAAGTATCTGGGAGGAAGGGACCATAGGCTGAGGGCTCAGGGGACACAGAGATGACCAGAGAAGACTTCTCAAGCTTGACAATAGACCTAAGATGACCAAAGTACGTCCTTGACGCAGGACTGACAAGGAGAACGCGCTGACCGAGAACGAGAGGGACTGAGGGAGCAGGCTGGGAAGATATGTGCCAGGCAGTGCACGGGAACTCTGGGAGAGGCTGTCCTAAGAGCAGGACATAGTGGAGATCTGCAGCAATAGTGGAGAAATGATCCAGAGAAAATACAGACTCCATAGTGAGCGATGAAGCGAACGTCTGGATTGCGGGGGGAATATCTCCGTGGGAAATGAACGGATTTGCGTCGGAACTTGACAGGCAGATAGACCATGCTCTAGGCTTTCTGACGGTATAGTCACGTGCCTGATAGCTTCAGAAACGACTGAGCTATTCAAAATATCAGAATGCCGGCACTGGGCGCCTAAAAATGACATTTGGGCGCTAAAAATCATTTCTTCTCTTTCTCCTTCGTTTCTCCATCAATTCTTCGGCTTCTTTGATTGTTCTGGTATGGGAGTTGGACTGCAGACGTGTGCATTCCTTTCTCATACCACAATTGACGTTATTCCTTCAGTTTCTTCTGCTTCTTGGCGGTTCTCGTGCGATAGATGACTGTCTGCATTGGCATTCATCTCTCGCATCAGGATAGTTGTCTTGTGCGATAGATGGCTACGATGAGGGTCCGTCGTGCTTATCCTTCGCATAAGGATCATTCAATATAGGTGTTATCTTCCATGTTCACTGTACCAAACCTGTTTGGTGCGTGACATCCACAGGCGACATGAAATGCAATTGTCCCCGATTGTGAACAAGGAGGGTGGGACAACAAAAAGAGCTGGGAAGACTGGCATGGGGGAGCATAGACGAGGAAGCATAGGGGGCATATGACATAGCATGAGGGCATATTGGGCATCATGATGAGTCGTCAGAGTCATAATCTTTTTCTCCATTTTCATCAGCATTTTCATCATCACTTTCATCATCGTTAGGGAGAATAGAGTCGGGCAAAGGAGTGTGTCGGGAATAATAAGGGATAAGGTGGAATGCAGCTATGCCTCGAGCTGAAACAGTTCCATCCATTTCCTTCAGGACGTATGAGCCACCTTGAGTGCGACAAACAACTTCAAAGGGGCCAAGGTAACGTGGCTTTGATTTACGATCTAATTCTTTCTCCACTTGGCTGTTGCGAACCAAGACAAGGTCTCCAGGCTGGTAGGAGGACTTGAATAGACGTCTGGTATATCTCTTCTCAAATTGGGCTTTGGAACGGAGGCGGGTCTTCTGTAGAGTAGTGAACGCATCATGGAAATCATCTGGTCTTTTCTCCAATTGTCTGATGCACAGGGAAAGAAGCTCCTCTGAGGTCATCTCAGAGTAGAAGCCTTCAACAAGATAGGTAGCCTCAAAGAGATCAAATGGGAGGACAGGATCGAGACCATGAAGGAGGTAGTAGGGGCTGAATCCAGTAGAACGACGGGTGATGACTTTGTCTGCAAAGAAAGCGTGATGGACCTTGGTAGGCCATAGATTGAGATCGCCTTCACAGGACTTGATAATAGCTTCGCGGATAGTAAAGTGTCCACGCTCTACAACTCCATTGGCTTTGGAATTATAGGGGGAGATGCGGATTTGGGGAATAGAGTATCGCTGCATGAGTTTCTCGAATGCACCCTTGACCTCACTGCCATTGTCAGTGACGATCTGGGCAATAACTCCGTAACGGCAAATAATTTCTTCCCAGAAAAACTTGGCTAGGCTGTCTGAACTGGCATGCTTGAGAGCACGGCCTTCGGCAGCAAGGGAGAGATCATCGCGAGCAGCAACAAGATAGCGATAGCCACGAGCTTTTGGCATGAGCATGACATCAACGTAGATCTTCATGAAGATTCGGGGAGATGGAGAGACAGTGAGGGGAATTTCAACTTTGCGAGTGCTGCGAATCTGGCATTCATGGCAAGAATGAATGTGGTGGGCAACGTCTGAGTACATCTGTGGCCAATAGAAGCGATCCCTGACAGCTTGGAATACTCCAAATACTCCGCAGTGCCCAAGGTCTTCATGGGCTTGATTGAGAAGTTGCGCATGGAGATCAGGATCAAAGATGACTTTAGTTGGAGTACGAGGGCCTTGACGTTTGAACAGTTGGCCAGAACGAATAAAGAATTGAAGGGAGCGTCTGATGAAACGTTTACGAGCGGTGTTGGAGGGGAATGATGGGAGTTGAGTCGTTTGGAGGAAGTGGAGAATTTGTCGTAGAATAACGTCTTGAGTCGTATCTTGAGACAGGAATGAAGGGAGCGTAATGGGGTCATAAGAAAGAGGGTGGGCGGCAGTACAAAACAAAAGATCTTCCAGCCATTCATCAGCGTCTTCAGCATCTCTTTCAGCATCTTCTATCTCCTCTTCAGAGGGCTGACGCCTAGAGAGCGCATCAGGTCCTTGGTGACGAGCGGCTGGAACGTGAATTAGTTTAAAGTCGAATAAGAGTATACCTTCGATCCAGCGATTGATAGTAGCATTAGGTTGGAGGTCAGGATCATTAAGCATACCCTTGATGTACTTTGCATCGACTTCAACATGGAGGTTCTTGACACCGTAAAGAAAGAGACGATAGTGACGAAGTGCACGGAATAGACCATATAACTCGAGTTTGGGCTGACTATAGCGAGATTCACGTTCATTGATAGGAAGTGAGCCATAACAAGCAGGACGTTTGCGACCAGACTCATCATACTGGGACAGGATGAATCCGATGGCGATATAGCTGGTGTCGACTGAGAGAATGACAGGGAGATCTGTGGAATAGTCGATGGGATGAAGGGAGGGAGCGGAAGAGACAGCGATCTTCAAGGCATCGAAAGCATCTTGCTGGGGGGTGTCCCAAACGAAAGGAGTGTCTTTGTGGTAGAGATTGATGAGAGGACGAGCAAGGAGGGAATAGTTGGCAATCCAGATGCGCACAGTTCCACAGAGACCTAGAAATGAGCGCACATCCTTCGGCGTTGCAAGGGGAGGCCAATCTAAGATCTTCTTGACTTTGCCATAGTCGGGAGAGCGACCATCAGGATGGCATTCTTGGCCAAGAATCAAAACACGAGGACGGCAGAGTTGGGTCTTTGGACCAGAGAACGTTCCGCCTGCATGCGCAAAGCGATGCATAATCCGGTGCACATCTACAGCATGTTCCCAAATGAAGCGACGAATCCCTGGGTTGGCTGGCAGGGTTTCAGCGTTGCCATTGGCATCGTTATAGCATGTTTCAGGGCCTTTGATTGGAAGATCGTCGATGAATACATTGGCTATGTGTGGGATCTCATCCTGTAAGATGAAACTAGTACAATTCTGGAATTCGGAAGGAGAGTTGGTGTAGCCTTGTGGCATGGCGGTATGTCGTAAGAGACCGAGGGGAGTCATAAATGATGTGAGATCTCGACTATCGGGATGCAGTTGGCGGGCATCAAATCCGGAAAAGAGATCAAAGACTGTGTAACATTGCCGACCGGCGAATGGTTCGACAAAGTCATCCAAAATAGGTGGAACTCCGGCATCTCTGATTGTAACCTTATTGAGAGGTTGCAGATCATGGACAATCCAGATCTTTCCATTCTTCTTCATAACACAGAACCACTTGGAGCGATACAACGACTGGGCAGGTTCATAGAGTCCAGCTGCAATCTTGTCTCTAAGCAGCTGGATAACACGTTCACGGATGCCAGGAGGGATAGGGATGTTGCAGTACTCCCATGGCTCATGGGGTAGGACTGGGATGATGTAAGGGGAGAAGTAGTCTGAGCGAAAATTGCCGCGTTCCGATTCGTCAAAGGCTAGCACCGCTTCATTAAGCTTCATGACATGCGCAAAAAGTTTTTCTTCTTCTGGCCAGAGGAAGCCATCAGAGTTAAGTTTCATAGAAGCCAGGCGCTCATTGGTAAGCTTCTTCGTGGGAATGAAGTCGGGTGGCAGGGGAGTGAGTGGAGTGAGTGAGTTGAGGGGATTTTCGGGGAATTGACGATGAACGTGGGCGTCTTCTGGATAGCGACCGGGAACCGGTTTGACTTTCCGATCCACATGTTTGTAAGCGCCAAGGCACCATTGGCCTAATTCATCGTCAAGATCTTCAGAGTCAGTACAAATACAGCGCCTAAAGTACAGTAAATCACAAAAATCATTGAAAGTGAAGAAAGGCTGGGATAAATGTAAGTCAACTGGAGCGGGAGTGGGATGGGATGAAGAACAACTTGGAACAACAGAGGTAGGCAAAAGATCAGCATAAAATGAATCAAAATAGGACCGGGATACTTGGGAAGAGTTCGGTAGTTTTACGACATTCCGGTCAAAGTGAGTATAAAGACCATTGGTAGTACAAAAAGAATCAAAAACATGTGGCATAGTAAGCAAAGGCGTATGTGAGGGCAAGCATAGTAGTTCAGCGAAATAAATTGACAAGATAGTTGACTTCAGCAGGGCGTAAGAGGAGTGAAGAGTCATCCTCGGGAGATGATGGAGTATTGTCATTAGAGATGACAGCTGGGGATGGAGTAGGATGGGCATCCTGGGTAACCTGATCAACAGCAGCGACAAGAAGTTGCAGTCCAGAGATGGGGAAATCATGAGTCGATAGGAGAGTAGTCTGCTCTTCTTCTTCCAAAGTGAATACAAGGATAGGGGGAGTAGGATCGGTGGCAGGAGCAGGTACAGAGTCAGCAGAATATGATGGAGGAGGATCATCGTTACTGGATGAGACAGGGGGCTCTGGAGCTTGAGCAGTAGGTTCTTCAGCATCAGAGTTGTCCATATGAGCATGCAAGTAGATCAAAAGGTTAAGCATGGAGCGTCTCTCTTCCTCACGAATCTGGGCACAGAGATAGGCAATAGCAGGGTGAAGTGGCTCAACAGCATTGTCACCGACAGCTTCAATATGCCTGGCAACAACACGGAGAGCTTCATCGAGAGTAGGAGACTGGTTGGCAGGTGCACTGGTAGGAACAGGAGGAGGAGATCCAGGAGAAGTAGGATGCGATGACAGTGGATCAGGGACTGAAGGAGAAGATGTTCCATTGCAAGTGGGCAGTTCAGCAGGAGGCGATGAAGGGGGATCAGGAGCTTCACTGGTGGCAAGAGGGAAATCTAGATTCATAGTCAAGAAAGGGGGATGGGGATAGAATCGAGTATAGGCAGTCCCAAAATGCACAACTCTGCCAGTAGGATTGGTTATAGACTCTTCGCTGATGATGTCCATACGAGTGTGCAGGATGAGATAATCCTGGTAAGGAGTTCCAAATTCGTCAACACCTTCTTGAGCAGGGAGAGCGTAGCAGGTCTCAAGATTGAGGCCTGAGAGAGGTACCAATCGACTAGTAGTCAATAGCATTCTGTCAAGGAAGGAGTGACCCTCTTGTTCATGAATCCTAGCACAGATGCGAGCGATAACAGGGTGTTCTTCAGCAGCTGCAGTATTTCCAGGAGTCTCAATCTGTTCAATAATCCTTTGAAGAGCTTCATTTGCAGAGAAATTGGGGTCAGGAGATGGAGGATTATACTCGCGGAGCACAGAAGACATGGGGGATGAAGACTGAGAGAGTGGAGGGGATATATGAGCTGGAGAGACGTAGCGCACTGGACCAGGTGGCATTATAGGAGAACCAGGAGGCGAAAACAGTATAGGAAGAGCAGTCTCAGATGAGGGGGGATTGGCATCAGGAGCACCAGGAAAGTCCAGTAAATGATCTGAAAGAATATCCAGAGTCGCAGGATCATGGGGGGATGAATATGGAGCAGCAGATTCTTCTTCCATCTCGCTGTCTGGCTCAAGAGTAGCCATTAATCCAGTTCCAGAGTGAGTAGCAGCATGCGCATCAACAGCACACATCTCCAATGGATGGTTGGAGTCAGCTCCAAAGATGATATAGGTTCCAGAGTCTCTTTCAACAATGCTAACCGAGTTTCCATGGGCCCAGGGGCGACCAAGGAGGAGATCGAAGCCAGAGTCATTATCAGGGGAGACAAAGAGATTGGTCCAGGTCTGAGCAGCTCCACAGAAGAGAGGGACATTCTGAATGAGACCGATGAGCTTGGAGGTACCACCATTGGCATCTCTCATGACCATAGAATGGGAGGTATCAATAGGCATCTTGATGACAGACTTGGCAATACTGGCTTTGACGACGTTGAGAGTAGAGCCTGAATCAATGACGGCCTTCACTGGTTGGTCATTACAGTGGAGATTGATAGTAATGAGGGGACTAGAAGTGAGACACATATAGGCAGCAGCAGGAGGAGTTCCTTGGACGTGCTTGACGAAGGGGAGAGCCTGCCTCTTGACCCTAATAAGATCCTGGAGATGCTGGGAAACATCCTTCGATGAGCCAATAGCTTCTCCAACAGACAAAGTGAGAGGGGTAGCAAGAATGCGATCTACAATAGACTTGGCACTGGTATTCTGGGAGAGAGGTGAAGACATAGCAGTAGCAGGCTTAGGCTTCTTCTTCTCAGACGAGTCCACATCGGGGTGCAAAGATCTGATAGGCAGAGTGTCATCTTGCATGATAGCATCATCATTTGAGCCATCAAAGACATGAGTATGAACATCAATGGGAACTGGCATTGGAATGGAAGCAGGAGTCGATGGAATGGGCTTAGGTGCAGGAACTGGTGTGAAAGCGGGGGCTTGATTCTCCTTTCCTTTGCCTTTACCATGAGGGGGAATGATGACACCTTCAAAGGCAGCTTTCCTTTTCTCCTTAGTAACTCTAGGAGCACGATTGACAGCAGCGACCAGAGGCTCTTCTTCTTCCAGTTCACAGATTCCAGACTCCAAGACTTCTTCTTCTTCAGCATGAGTAACAAAGCGGACAGTGCTAGCAGGTCTGGCAGCAGCAGCATGACGCTCATAGGCTTGCATGATAGTCTCATCTCGAGTCCTGGGGATATACAGGCCATTAGGGAGAGTGACATGACGAGCATCATCCCTAGCAAGTAAGCCTTTGGCAACAAGATCATTGATCTTATTGCAACCATTTACACCATGGCCCTCAACACCACATCCATAGCAAGTAATGGGAGGGCGAGCAGGAGGACGAGGAGCAGCATCAGGACGAGTAGGAGCAGAGGTGGCAGGAGTAGATGATCGAGAATTAAGAGCAGGAGGGGAGATAACTCTGCTGGCATCGGGGTCCAGCTTGATGGCACGATAGTAGTAAAGTGCATAGTTGGGATCGGAGAGAGTCATCTGGGACATCTTCTTGATGAGATTTTCCACCTCATCCTGCTTCTGAGCAGTGGTTCCAGCTTTATCCAATCCTTGCAAAGTGGTCCTAGCATCCAGAGGAGACAAAAGCGGACGAACAGGATGAGATGACCCTAGGCAGAACACCAAGGACCCAACCACACGCTAAGGCTCTGAGAGGATAGGACGCGAGTATCTAGAGCAAAGACCCAAGATGAGCTCGAATGGGGAGCCTCTGGGTGCTGGATTGCACGGTATATATACTACTACACACGAGGGCTACGCGAGGCTATCCATGAGGCTACGTGCAGGTAGAGGGCTATGTAATGACATCACTTGTGGAGCTAAGGCTATGCGTAATGATGTCAAGGGTGGCAGCGTGTACAGCACGAGGTACAGGTCTAGACTAGGTAGATAAGATAGAGGCTGTACACTAAGATAAGATAAACGCTATCTAATCGCAGATTAGATAAGATAAAAAGTTGGACCGTAACACAGGATCAGACCTGGGGTCAGAGCGGGGAAGGGAAATATTCTCTTTCTCTTCAACACCAAGACGTTCCAAGTACTCAGCATCAAAGCGATCCCTACGAAGGAGTTCTTCGGCAGCCTTGCAGACATCAGAGTAGGAGTAGGGGATAGAGACATCCAAGTCAGGGTCTTTGAGGATAAGACGAGAGTCGACTTTGAGACGGAAGGAAAGGGGTAGTCCAGCCCAGAAGTAGCGGTTGTAGTCTTCTTTGGTGATCTTTCCCTTGTTCCTTAACCATCCTCCAATACGGATAAAGTCTCTGTTATAGGCTCTGAAGTCATGGAGGGATAGGATGGGAGCACGCATTGCACCCTTGACAAAGTTCTTCAAATCTTGCTCATAAAATCTCTCATCGGAAAGATCAGCATCAAAGTGCTTCAGGAGGTCGTTCTTGAGCTCATCCCAGTTGGGAACATGGAAGTGAGTCATGCCTTCGATGATCTCTTGGACTCTAGTAGAGCAGTAGCGGAGAATAGAGTCAACCTTCTCCTGATCATCGACAACGTTGTGCAGGGCACAGAGGCGTTCATAGTGGTCTAGGAAGGTCCTAATCTGAGAGTGGTCACCTCTGAAGAGTTCAGGGGCAGACTTCATCCCAAGAAGAGGGAGAGTAAGGACGGATGGGAGGGTAGCAGGTGCAGACATAGTAACAGCAGGTGGGGAAACAGATGAAGCGGGGATGGATACAGAGGCAGTAGAGGCTAGAGTTGACCCAAGAAGGGACTCAGGGGTTGGTATAGATGAGGATGACGATGTGCCAGACAGGGAAGAAGGCACAGAGTTATTCAAGAGCGATATAGCGGAAATAGGGGGGGTATGAGGAGGAGATGATGGACCAGCAGGTAAAGAGATCAGGTTGGAGTCAGAGATAGTCAAAGGGGTTCCTATAGATGAAGAGGGCGAAGTAGGAGACCAGGAGGATGACAGCAACGAAGCAGGGAGGGATCCAAGGAGCAGTAATAGCGATGATGAGGAGGAATAAGCGCAATCCTATCCAGAAATAACCACCCCTCGCGGTGGGCTCCAGATGTGAGTCAAAGTGTGGATTTGGGTCAGAGTAATAACCCAAACACAACACCAACAAAGGACTACGAAAAATGTGCGAGTGGTGGTTTACTTCCGCGGTGTCCAGAGAGGATGTGCTGAGGAGGAGGGAAGGGGATCTACACCAACAGGGTGATGCAGATGATGATGCAGGATACTCCTGGGGTACAGGAGTAATAGAAGACGAAGGGGATAGGGGTCTGGACTCTTCCTAAAGCCTAGGAAGTGTCAAAGCGGGGATTGGGTAGACTGAGACTGAAACAGCGATACTACACCTAGAGATTGGTGCAGCAAGGGGGCAAGGGATGCTCTCTGATGTCCAGAAGCAATAGGAAGATTGACTGGTATGACAGGCTAGACTCCGCTTGAGCCTAGTATAAAGACTTAGATCTTGAATAGACTTGGATAAACTTGACAATATCAGAGCCTTTAGACCTTCACTGAAGCCTACAAGGACTCAAAGAGCTGAAGGGATACTGACTGAGAGAGTCTGAGAGAGGGATAATTTCGTGCAATTGGGTCCTCCTTCACTGGGCTGAGCCCAGGGGTTTAAATACATGGGGGGGCACAGCATTAAAGTACAAAAAGAGAAGGGAGTAAGCAGAATTTGTCAAGGATTGGTAAAGGATTGGTAAGAGCTTTGTAAGGGGTTTGTAAGCGAACAGTAAGCAAGGGATAAGCAGGAATGAGTAAGCATAGGAAGCATGAATAAGCTGCTGAGTAAAGGAATGAGTAAGCTGCATGACAAGATTGATTGGTAAGGGAGTGAGTCATCAGCTGAGTAATATACCAAAAATGCGAAAGGGATAGAGTAATACTGATGACAAGAGAGCATCAGTAAGCAAGTGATGAGTCACTGCACAGCAGAAGGAGTCATTGATGCACAGCCTAAGAAGTTTGATGGGGGGCTGTGTACCATCAGGAATTTGATGGGACAACAATGGGGAAGATCTGGGATTAATAGGGGGATTGATCCGAGACAAAACAGCCACAAGAAGGGTACCAGGGGTCCAGAGGTCTTTTTGGGGGGTCAGCATACACTAAAGTATAGTGCATGTGTTCTAGCGCCGCTGAAGCGCAACCATGGGCTCCCTTGACGAGCTCTCTTCTGGGAAAGAACGAGAGAGGGTTCTTCTTCCTAATAGCACTATAAAGTGGGGGGAATAACTGTCATGGTGCTGGGGGACATCGTCTGAAAGTAGGGAAGCGGATAGAGTATTGAATTCGACGCATCCAGGGAAGTGAGACGAACGACAGAGGAAGATGGACATGGCAAGTATCTGGGAGGAAGGGACCATAGGCTGAGGGCTCAGGGGACACAGAGATGACCAGAGAAGACTTCTCAAGCTTGACAATAGACCTAAGATGACCAAACACTGCAAGCATTTCCCAATGTTTCATGACAAAACATTGTAAAAAAATAGAAGAAAGAGATACTCTTTTATTTACAATTTCATTCAACAAAAAAGACAAAGATCATACAGCATTATTTTTGTCATTTTTGTGTCAAGACATGATTTGAGATCATTTCTTATGTTGAGAGTATAAAATATTTAACCTTTTTCTTTTGCCTGTCCCTTGCAAAACAAATAAAGAAATAACAATGTAAACTTTCCCACAGCAAGCATTTTCAATTTTCTGCAGTGAAAAATTGAATCAAAAGATACTCTATTCCACAAAAATAAATGTTTAGGAAATATGCTATGTATTTTTGGTCATAACACTCTAGCCAGCCAATCAGTATCCAGGAACAATCATGTTTCTTGAAGAAAAATCTATTGTTTTCTTTCATCATGTTTTTAGAAATAATATGGTATCTTATTTCTAATAAAACATGCTAAAATTCTTGCTATGAGAAAAGTTACATTTTCTTTTCTTTATTTGTTTTTCAAGGAACAGGTAGAAGAAAAAGGTTAAAATTTTTATAGTTCTAAAATAAGAAATGATCTCAAATGATGTTTTGGCAAAGAAAATGACAAAATGATGCTGTATGATATTTGTGTTTTTTGTTAAACAAAATTGTTCTCTTTCTTCTATATTTTTATAATGTTTTGTCATAAAACATTGAGAAATGCTTGCAGTGAAAGTACGTCCTTGACACAGGACTGACAAGGAGAATGCGCTGACTGAGAATGAGAGGGACTGAGGGAGCAGGCTGGGAAGATATGTGCCAGGCAGTGCACGGGAACTCTGGGAGAGGCTTTCCTAAGAGCAGGACATAGTGGAGATCTGCAGCAATAGCAGAGAAATGATCCAGAGAAAATACGGACTCCATAGTGAGTGATGAAGTGAATGTCTCGATTGCGGGGGGAATATCTCCATGGGAAATGAACAGATTTGCATCGGAACTTGACAGGCAGATAGACCACGTTCTAGGCTCTCTGATGGTATAGTCACATGCCTGATAGCTTCAGAAACAATGGAGCTATTCAAAATATCGGAATGCCAGCACTGGGCACCTAAAAATGACATTTGGGCACTAAAAATCATTTCTTCTCTTTCTCCTTCATTTCTCCATCAATTCTTTGGCTTCTTTGATTGTTCTGGTATGGGAGTTGGACTGCAGATGTGTGCATTCCTTTCTCATACCACAATTGACGTTATTCCTTCAGTTTCTTCTGCTTCTTGGTGGTTCTCATGCAATAGATGACTGTCTGCATTGGCATTCATCTCTCGCATCAGGATAGTCTTCTTGTGCGATAGATGGCTACGATGAGGGTCCGTCGTGCTTATCCTTCACATAAGGATCATTCGATATAGGTGTTATCTTCCATGTTCACTGTACCAAACCTGTTTGGTGCGTGACAGCATACCTCCAGAAGGTTGTCGAACGCTGCGGCATGCTAAATGCAAAGTCCGCAAGCACCCCATTGCCGGCTGGCTACTATGCCACCAAAAATACATGGCCTGTTGATGTGGATCTCTGCTCCTGTTTCCAGACGGTTATTGGGTCCCTTCTGTACCTTATGTTAGGCACTAGGCCCGACATTTCCTTTGCAGTCACCCATCTCTCACGCCATGCCGTGAATCCATCCCAGGACCACCTGAACAAAGCACTGTATATCTGTCGCTACTTAATTGGGATGCCTACGTACTCCCTAGTATATGATGGTGGATCCAGTGCTGGCCTGATTGCATGCATGGACTCAGATTGGGGATCAGACCCTACCTCTCGCCTCTCACAGACAGGTTTCTACCTGAAGCTTGCAGATGGCTTGATCAGTTGGACTTCTCATGCACAGAAGACCATTGCATACTCGTCCACTGAGGCTGAATACATGGCTTTGAGCGATTGCACTCGCCAAGTTACCTGGATTCAAAGTTTGCTCGGTGAGCTCGGCTATAAGCTGAAGGCTATCCTGATTTGCGGTGATAATCAGGGGTCCATATTCATGGCATCCAACCCTGTGATGGAGCCTCGCTCCAAGCACATCGACATCCGCTACCACGGAATCCGCAAGTCAGTCACGAAGGGTAACATGGAACTATTCTTCATTGATGGTGCTGAGAATCCCACTGATCTGCTCACCAAGAACTTACCCTGCGAGAAATTCGAGAAGTTCAGAGCTCAACTAGGCTTACAGTTTCCCTCTGGCAGCATCTAGTGCCTTATTCGCTGAAGTGCTCTACGTGCAGCACAGCGAGGGGGAGTGTTGAAGTCGCACGTGCACCCGGCATAAACCGTTGATGAAGTGCGCACAAGACTGCGACCCATATTAGTGTAGACTTAGTAATAGTCCTCTTTAGAGTAGATGTTACATGTCACATGTCACGTGTCACAGTCACGCATCACACTATTTGTTGTATATAAACAGCGTTCATCGCTTATATAATATAACAGCTCTTGACCAGCTACCGCTATCATCTCAGGTTGTGCACTCCACCCAACAGGTGAGTTGGAGTAGCAGTTCCTCTACGTATATAGGTATTGCTTCAACAACAATGGGCGACGGCCCAACACCATCTTCATGAAAACAACCTAAAAATGCTGTGAAACATCAGTGCATGTCAACACAATACATACCTCTGCCAAATGGACGCACAGCACTCGAATGGGCATCCGAAGCCCAAAATTCACTTACCCAGACGGCATAGACAGCTGCTCAAAGGGGAGAGAGATGGTGTTGCCGCAAACGGCTGCACACACAGTTCAAGTGGGCAACCTATGCCCCAGAAGCTTGCCACCACCTCAATCGAGTCAGAAGAACTCGTAATCATGTCAATTGAGTTGGAGGACCCAGGCAGCACTGAAATACTGCGCATACACCTTGGAGACGCGAGTTGTCACGTAGATGATGAGAATGGCCCCAGGAGCGGAGCGGATGCTTCGAACAGCCGCATGGACAGGTTGCATGGCCAGGCAGATGAGCCGAGAGGCTCGGTGGATGCATTGAATGCATCAAACAATGCTAAAACGGCCATTATGGGTCACAGGGTCAGCACAGAGATGTACCTGGGAGCTAGAGGCCCGAAACGTGCCATAGACAGCACAAACAGCCTTGGGGGCCAAGCAGAGATGTCGGAGGGGCCAGACAGACATGTCAAGAGCCCAAACGGACATGTCAAACAGCGCTGAAACAGGCAGTATAAGCTGTAAAGATGATGCAGTGATGTACCTAGGCACTGGAGGTGCAAAACGCAATGTCAACAAGACGGCCAGCCTTGGGGGCCATGCAGATGCGTCAAATGGGCAGATGGACACTCCAAGCATCATAACGGATGTGTTAACACCTGCCAATGTGCCAGAAATCGTCAGAAGACCTTGAAAAGGCTTGCAAAGGCCAAACTCACCTGCAGGGGACGCGAATCATGCCATCGACGAGACAGATGGCATTGGGAACCACGCAGACACAGCGATTGGGCACGGAGATGCCCAAAGCATTCATACAGATGCATTAAAGCCTGCAAACGTGACCCAAAGTGTCAGAACGCATCCAAACAACTCGAAACCGCCAAACTCACCTGTTGAGACCGAGAGATGGCACCCAAATGGCTCAAACGGCTGTACGGACAGCACGGATCCGTCAAGCGCATGTACGGATGCCCACAGCGTCGAAACGAACACATTAATGGCTACAAACATGTCAGAGGTCATTAGCACACACCCAACAGAGCCGAAACCCCCATACACACCTGCAGAGGCTGCAAAGCAGCACTCAAATGAGCCAAATGGCTGCAGGGACCAGATGGATGCATCGAGCATGCATCTGGATGCCCACAGCATTCAAACGGACGCAATAAAGCCTACAAACACGCCAGAAACCGTCAGAACGAGTCGAAAGAGGCAGAAATCGCCAGACTCACCTGTGGAAGCTGCAAGGCAGCGCTCTGACGAGCCAAATGCCTGCAGGAACCACACGAATAGGTCAAGCACATGCACAGATGCACAGAGCAGCGGAAACGAGAGGAAAAGGGCTGTAAACAAAGCCAGAATCGTCAGAACGCGCCCAAATGACCCCAAACCACCAAACTCACCTTCTGGTGACGCGAAACATGCCGTCGATGAGACGGAAGGCCTTGGGAGGCACGCGGATGTGTCGAATGGACAGACGGACACCCAAAGCATGCATACAAACGCGAAAACGGCTGCAAATGAAGCGGTAAACGTCAGAACACCACAATTCGAGCCACAACCGCCCAACCTACCTGCTGGGAGCACAGCATCACGCTCAGACGCGACGAACAGCTTCAGGAACCACATGGACACATCGAGCGCACAGACAGACACCCTGAGCATTCAAACGGGTGCATTAACACCTGCAAACGGAATGGAACACGTCAGAACGTGCCAAAATGGATTGAAGTCTCGAAACTCACCAAATACGCGCAAGATCGCGACACCCGAGCTCACTGGTCACTGCAAACGGGTTAGCACAGGTGGTATCATCGTGTACATACCGCTGAGCACACCAATCGACGATTCAAGTCAAATATTCGTCTTTGGACAAGTTGAGGGTGAGGTGGAGCGAGTTGCAGGGAGCGTTGGGGGCGAGAAGGTCAATGATGGGGTTGGAAACTGTGACAAATGGAGTGGTGACGCAGACGGCACAACAAGCGGCGGCAGCATCGACTCAAAACGAGTCAAAACAGTGCTGCTGGCTGCAGACAGTCAGTATACATGCTACAGGTCGAGAGCCCAAGGGAATGGCTCACCTGTGCTGTCCAAGCCACCCATCCAACCTGCAGACCGACTGTATGGACCTGCTAGATGGCAACATCAATGCAGATCGCTCAAGATCGAGCAAATAAATGACAAAAAGGTCAGCCAAATGCAACAAGCCGAAACAACTCACCAGATATGTGCCAGCACGGTGCAGCCACCTGACATCCCCTTGCAACACTCCAACAGGGTCATTGGACCCATCTGTTGATGCAGATCGCTCAAGATCGAGCGAATAAACGACAAAATCATCAGCCCAATGTGAAATGGTGAAACGACTCACCTCAGACACGATCCAATCGTGTAGCCACATGGAGACGATCCACAATGTTCCTACAGGGTCGTTGGACCCAGGTGTCAACACGGAAGACTCCAAACGCGACCTACAAACGTTAGTCAAAAGCGCAAGGAGCAGAAACGCTTACCAAGGGCTCTACAAGCCCACACTCCCCCTCCTACTCGATGCGGGCGATCCCACACGATCCAGGTCCATCGGAAGTCTTCTATATGGCCTTCAGAGCTTGAAGAACGACCTGAAAAAATGTTAGCTGCGACGACAAGAAGTCTAATCGCATCCAATACGCACCTGAGTGCAAACAGATCAACAACGCGCAATGCGTCCATCGCAGACACGTCACTTACCAAATCCGGTAGCGACACTGCAGACTCACAAACCTTCACAACAAAAAAGCCTTGGACTCTCGAGCAACAGACTACATTTATTTGGAACCATTAAGTACACATTCATTTGACTCTTTACACCTTTGGTTTCATTTATTTTCTACTGTCCCTATTAACACTTACTGTTTAAGGGAGCGTGTTGTAAATTAACCAGCACATGTTACTAGGTACTGAGGTGCGTGACCACATGATGCTTACATAAGCCCTCAGAGCGCACATACACAGTAGTATTTCCTATTAGTCACTCAGTAGCTTGAACATCTACTGAGGGTAAGTAGTCCTACATACTCATTTCTACACATACTCACTTGTAGTAGTTACTACAGGTTACCAACTTCCTACCACAGCTTCTGTCCTCTAGGTCCACTGCAGCAACCCCCAACACACTTTTTCCAAGATAAGCAAGGCATAAGCATAGATGAGTAAGCATAGGGAGCATGAATAAGCTGCTGAGTAAAGGAATGAGTAAGCTGCATGACAAGATTGATTGGTAAGGGAGTGAGTCATCAGCTGAGTAATATACCAAAAATGCAAAAGGGATAGAGTAATACTGATGACAAGAGAGCATCAGTAAGCAAGGGATGAGTCACTACACAGCAGAAGGGAGTCATTGATGCACAGCCCAAGAAGTTTGATGGGACAACAATGGGGAAGATCTGGGATTAATAGGGGGATTGATCCAAGACAGAACAGCCACAAAAAGGGTACCAGGGGTCCAGAGGTCTTTTGGGGGGTCAGCATACACTAAGATGTAATGCATGTGTTCTAGCGCCACTGTAGCGCAACCATGGGCTCCCTTGATGAGCTCTCTTCTGGGAAAGAACAAGAGAGTGTTCTTCTTCCTAATAGCACTATAAAGTGGGGGTATAACTGTCATGGTGCTGGGGGACATCTTCTGAAAGCAGGGAAGCAGATAGAGTATTGAATTCAATGCATCCAGGAAAGCAAGATGAATGACAAAGGAAGATGGACATGGCAAGTATCTGGGAGGAAGGGACCATAGGCTGAGGGTTCAGGGGATACAGAGACGACCAAAGAAGACTTCTCAAGCTTGACAATAGACCTAAGGCGACCAAAGTATGTCCTTGATGCAGGACTAACGAGGAGAATGTGCTGACCAAGAACGAGGGGGACTGAGGGAGCAGGCTGGGAAGATATGTGCCAGGCAGTGCACAGGAACTCTGGGAGAGGCTTTCCTAAGAGCAGGACATAGTGGAGATCTGCAGCAATAGCAGAGAAATGATCCAGAGAAAATATGGACTCCATAGTGAGCAATGAGATGAGTGTCTGGATTGCAGGGGGAAAATCTCCATGGGAAATGAACAGATTTATGTCGGAACTTGACAGGCAGATAGACCATGCTCTAGGCTCTCTGATGGTATAGTCACATGCCTGATAGCTTCAGAAATGGTGGAGCTATTCAAAATATCGGAATGCTGGCACTGGGCACCTAAAAAATGACATTTGGGTGCTAAAATCATTTCTTCTCTTCTTTCCTTTGTTTCTCCTTCAATTCTTCAGCTTCTTCGCTCATTCTTGTATGGGAGTTGGACTGCAATTGTGTGCATTCCTTTCTCATACCATAATACACGTTATTCCTTCAGTTCTTCTGCTTCTTGGCAATTCTTGTGCGAGTGATGACTGTCAGCGTTGGCATTCATCTCTTGCATCAGGATAGTCTTCTTGTGCAATAGATGGCTATGATGAGGGTCTGTCATGCTTATCCTTCACATAAGGATCATTCAATATAGACATTATCTTCCATGTTCACTGTACCAAACCTGTTTGGTGCATGACAGCAGATGGATATCTACCTGTGGGATATGCAGAGGTTTTCCAATGATGGTGCCTGTAGCATATTTCCAGCAGATGCTAGTGAATTGACTATAAACAACTGTTCCCACATACTATAATGGCTATCCATCTTGATTGCCATCTATCCATGGATGGATATCTGCCTGCAGGGATATGTGGAGGTTTTCCAATGGAGGTTCTGGTAGCATATTGAAGGCAAAGGTTTGTGTATTAATTATAACAAACTGCTCCCACATAATATAATAATTATCCTTCTTGACTGCCATCTATCTGCAGATGGATATCTACCTGCAGGATATGTGGAGATTTTCCAATGAGGGTGCCTGTAGCATATTGAAAGCAGAGGTTAGTGAATTGACTATAAACAACTGTTCCCACATACTATAATGGCTATCCATCTTGACTGCCATCTATCCATGGATGGATATCTGCCTGCAGGGATATGTGGAGGTTTTCCAATGAGGGTTCCAGTAGCATATTGAAGGCAGAGGTTTGTGTATTAATTATAAAAAACTGCTCCCACATAATATAATAATTATCCTTCTTGACCCCCATCCAACTGCAGATGGATATCTGCCTACAGTGCATATTTTGGATACCTGGACAACACCATTTCATCTTGATGGGTCAAACAGAAATCATCTTGTCAAAACCACTGTGCTGTAAATCAAGCAAATGTAAATTGGTCTAATCTCCATGCCACTGGCATAGGGGCCACTGCCTGTGCAAGGCATGGTTGTTTTGTGCCCCATTCTGTAGTGGATTTTTATAAAGGGGAGCAGTGTGTCAAAACCCTTTATATATCAGAAGACAACTATACTGATGTACCAGAACTTAGGCAAAAAAATATTGATTACTCCATCTGTCAAGCACTTTCATATAACTCTGCAGGAATCACTAAAGCTCTCATTATTTATGATGTGGCTTGCCAGTGGTATGTGAAGTTTGCTCGGAGGGTAGAAGCATGTCCAGCCCTTCAGATCCCTGATGACATGGACATTGTCCCAGCAGTTGGCAAATTCCATCTCAGTGCCCATAAGTTGGATTGTTTTGCATGGTTTAGTCTCGTGTTCATGCAGGGAGCTGGTCATATTGATGGTGAAATTTTGGAGACCCTCTGGGCCCCATTTAACAAGGTCTCTCCTATGGCCCAATCCATGAGCCTGGCCCATAGACAGGAGGTATATGATGATCATATGAGAGACTCAAACTGGAAGAAACTGGTTGGGATAGGTTTATTTTTCTCTGTCTTTTAATTTGCACGAACTAATTCCTTGATTCCACAGTCAAATCTCTATGCAAGAAATATCAAGCAGCTTGTGATGGTGTAAATTTGACCGGAGGCCCCTTTGAAGAGCTTACAGCTTCCTTGGATCCAAACAAAGTGGAAGAGTGGCAGAGAGCAGCTGATGATGCAGCATCCCAAAGGGGTGATGCCCTGGATATTTACAAACTCAAAATGGAAAAAGGTTAGCCACCAGTTCTTGTCTCGACCATGGGAAAACTTGACTTATCTATCCATCCTTTCAGCACCTACCTTGGCTGAAATGAGACTGCAGTTAACGGAGTTGAGCCTATCTGTCAATGGCAGGGATGGATCAGTGGCTTGGTTGGTAGAGGGGATCAATATAGAGGAAGTGCAGTAGGCATCTTTCATATACCAACCTTACATTTCTGGTGGCTGATATTTTGACAGGGATGCCTTGAGGTCCAAGATTTGCCTTCTGCCTACTACTCCATCTGCTACACAAAGGACTGCTGTTGCAGAGAAGCAACAAAGACTGCTTGTGTTGGAGATAAACAGAACTGTTGTGGTATATTTACCTACTTACATAAGCATGCATCGCACTACAGTAGAGTCCTAGTACCATAGTTCCCTCAGTAGCTTGCCAGACTACTGAGGGTGAGTACCTTCCTACTAACCACTTTCCTACTTACTGATACCTTGTAGTTACCTACAGGTATATACTAATATAACAGTAGCTTGCCAGACTACTGAGGTTACCTACAGCTCCTTCTCCCTTCTTCTACAGGCTAGACCTTCCCTGTGCAGACCACCACCTTTCTATAGCTTGCTAGAATCATGAAGTTCCACAATTCTTGTGAGCATTTTATTGATGTGGTGGAGGCAGAGGACATTTTTGCCCTGCAAGATGACCCTGAATTTTGTGCAGATGAAATTGGAGGCCTTGATGAGGACTTTTGGCAAAGTTCAGCAGTTGAGGATGAACAGCCAGAGGATGAGGATGGTGATATTTTCCCAGAGAGTCAGGGATTGTGGATGCCATCCTCTATTGGGATCCAGACCACTCCTGCAGCAGGCTGGGAGGATTTGATTAAAGAGGAGTTGCAACTTCGAATTGGGCAAGCTAATGATTCGCTACAGAGGTTTAGGACACACCTGGGGGAAAAGTCGGTCCTGTATAGGATTTATGTCTGGAGTTCAACTTCAGTGCAAACTGACACAAGGGCAAGGAATGATATCCAAAAGATTGGATTGTCAATAGGGATGTCCACAGCTATCAAAGGGCTCAGAATGCCATGGTGAATCTGGGGGCTTCTGACAGCATTTTGGCAAAGTATCAGGTTTTGTCCTGTGAAGATTTGGTTCTTCTGTGGGACATGACTGAGGAGAACAGGGTTGGTCAAGGATCTGAGATGCTACCTTGGTTCTGGCAGGTTGGGGGGATGAATACAGATCCCAGGTCTGAATGGGATGACAAATGTGAGTTGTCTGCAATTGCAAAGGCATGACTGGAAGTCCAGTGACATCTGTAAAGTTTTAAGGGTCAGTTGGCTGAAGGCAAAGGCAAGGTATGATAGATGGAGTGAGAAACTCAGAATGGTACAACACGAGATGTTCTGGACCATTCTATGGTTCAGACATCAGGAAAAGGAGTGGGAGAGAAGGTTTACAGTGAACACACAGCCTGTGCATCAGGCATATGCTGCAAAGCAGCAGGCCCTTTGGGGAAATTTTGTGAAGAAGGCTGAGGAGGGTTTCAAAGGGAAAATGGCTGCATTTGGCTAGTCTGCATTTCCCCTTGCTTCATAACAATGTGTGTTAGTTTGGCTAAGTTTGGCCAGTTGCATGAACCAAATGATGTGTTTACAAGTTGGCTTTGTGGCCCATACTGTTTCTGCATGATTGAGTTGCACTGGCCAGAACAGTCTCTGCCACTTGTGGTATTGAGGTTGCGGACCAGTCTCCCTTGCATGAAAAAATGCCATCCGGCCAGTGGAAGATTTACAGACAACGTCTAGTTGGGCCCAGGCAGCCACAGCTGGGCTACAAGAGAAGGTGTGTGTTGGCCTTCATCCCCACATGGCAGCCTGCATGCCTGTTGTGAGTCAAAGTGTGGGTTTAGGTCGAAACAACAACCAAAACACAACACCAATAGACAAAGAAAGAGTAGTGATTTGCCTATGCGGAATCCAGATAGGAGGTGGGTTGAAATTGGGGGTGCTACACAGAGAGGAAAGTGCAGCAAGGGAACAGCGATGCCTCAGACGTCCAGAGGCAAGGAAGATTGACTAGTATGAAGCCTAGACTCCGCTTGAGCCTAGTCAGAAGAATAGATCTTGAATAACTTGGATAAACTTGACGATAATGAGCCTTTAGACCTTCACTGAAGCCTACAAGGACTCAAGGACTTGAAGAGATACAACAGAGGGAGACTGAGAGAGGAATAATTTCATACTATTGGGTCTCTTTTCACTGGGCTGAGCCCAGGGGGTTTAAATACACGAGGGGGGTGCAGCATAAAGTACAAAAAGAGAAGGGAGTAAGCAGAATTTGTCAAGGATTGGTAAGGGATTGGTAAGAGCTTTGTAAGGGGTTTGTAAGCGATCAGTAAGCATGGGATAAGCAGGAATGAGTAAGCATAGGGAGCATGAATAAGCTGCTGAGTAAAGGAATGAGTAAGCTGCATGACAAGATTGATTAGTAAGGGAGTGAGTCATCAGCTGAGTAATATATCAAAAATGCGAAAGGGATAGAGTAATACTGATGACAAGAGAGCATCAGTAAGCAAGGGATGAGTCACTGCACAGCAGAAGGAGTCATTGATGCACAGCCTAAGAAGTTTGATGGGGGGCTGTGTACCATCAGGAATTTGATGGGACAAGAATGGGGAAGATCTGAGATAAATAGGGGGATTGATCCGAGACAAAACAGCCACAAGAAGGGTACCAGGGGTCCAGAGGTCTTTTGGGGGGTCAGCATACACTAAGGTATAGTGCATGTGTTCTAATGCCACTGAAGTGCAACCATGGGCTCCCTTGATGAGCTCTCTTCTGGGAAAGAACAAGAGAGGGTTCTTCTTCCTAATAGCACTATAAAGTGGGGGCATAACTGTCATGGTGCTGGGGGACGTCGTCTGAAAGTAGGGAAGTGGATAGAGTATTGAATTTGACACATCCAGGGAAGCAAGACGAATGACAGAGGAAGATGGACATGGCAAGTATCTGGGAGGAAGGGACCATAGGCTGAGGGCTCAGGGGAAACAGAGACGACCAGAGAAGACTTCTCAAGCTTGACAATAGACCTAAGATGACCAAAGTACGTCCTTGACACAGGACTGACAAGGAGAACGCGCTGACCGAGAATGAGAGGGACTGAGGGAGCAGGCTGGGAAGATATGTGCCAGGCAGTGCACAGGAACTCTGGGAGAGGCTGTCCTAAGAGCAGGACATAGTGGAGATCTGCAGCAATAGCAGAGAAATGATCCAGAGAAAATATGGACTCCATAGTGAGCGATGAGACAAACATCTGGATTTCAGGGGGAATATCTCCATGGGAAATGAATGGATTCATGTCGGAACTTGACAGGCAGATAGACCACACTCTGGGCTCTCTGACAGTATAGTCACCTGCCTGATAGCTTCAGAAACGGTGGAGATATTCAAAATATCAGAATGCTGGCACTGGGCACCTAAAAATGACATTTGGGCACTAAAAATTGTTTCTTCTCTTTCTCCTTCATTTCTCCATCAATTCTTCAGCTTCTTTGATCGTTCTGGTATGGGAGTTGGACTGCAGAAGGGTGCATTCCTTTCTCATACCATAATTGATGTTATTCCTCCAGTTTCTTCTGCTTCTTGGTGGTTCTTGTGTGAGGGATGACTCCCGGTGAAAACTGGATCCCACCCTGTGCGACCTGGTATGACCAGATGTGAGAGTAATACCGAAATCACGAAAGATCATAATTTACAGATAGAATGGCAAGAATCTCACATTGTTTTTCGGACGGGGCTGCACTTCCTGCGACCATGTCGCACTTTCTTTTCCATAGTCATAACAAGTTGTATTCCATCATAATTTAGCTACTCTACAATTCCTCTATACGATCTGACCATTTATGACTGCTCATGAGTTTTCCGACATATGACCATTTCTGATTTTCGTACACCAGCAGATTACTAAGCACGCACAACTATTATACAGGTAGGACAGCGAATACAGCAGTGGCCGCATACGATGCAGGACTCATACACGGGGGCGGGGGAGCTTGTATACGAGAGGGTAATGGTGCGGGAAGGCTCGTAAAGTTCCAAGATGCCTGGATGGCCTAGTATACCGTGCCTTCAGAAATCGAATCTTTGACCCACGCATCGCTCGCAACCTGAAGGGGATAGATTAAGCGCACCGGACAGCCAAATGGCAGCCCGGCGATAGGATCAAATGCACCAATTTGCTCGCTTCTTCATCATATGCCTGACCAGAACGTGAATGGGATACGAACCACCCAAAATTGAAAAGAAAATCACTTACCTTGCGTTGCTCAGGACAAAGTTCCTTGTAGTACAATTGGAATTCTTCTGTGGTTCCGTTTGGATTTAATTTGCGTTTCCATCGCAGCGCACACAGGTTCCTAAGCAAAAGAGGTTAGCAACTAAATGTCAGACATGGCAATACGTACCATCCATTCTTTGTGGGGCTTACACGCATCTTCTTGGATCCAGATGGTTTTGTGGACTTGCCTGCTGGTACTGGAACAGGCACCAGACTGTTCACGGGCACTGGTACTGGTGGCAGTGCTGGTAGACTAGTTGGCGGAGAGGCCATGAAGGGCACTATGGAGGATCCTGCAACTTCAACAGGTGCAGGTGTCGGAGGAATTGTCGTTGGTTTTTCAGAGGGAGCGAATGGAGGATTGGGTGTGCCATCTTTGGCGGCAATGGGGTTGGTGGGCACAGCTGCAGAGGGGGGAGGCACATGTTGGTCTTCGGCTCCATGACGCTTTGTGGAAGTTTGGGTTCTTGTGCGATGGGGACTCCCTAGCCTGCAGTGGTCGTGTGTGTGGCCGACTCTCGTGCCACAAATCCTGCGCGCCTTAATGACAATCTGGGTTGCCACGCCTTAGTATATTGTACTCTGCTCGAGGACAACTTACAGAGGATCAGCAATAATTTTCTTGGTGGGCATTTCAGAGGTGCCACAGGGTGCAACGTTCTCCTTGTTCGTGTTAATGTCTTCCATTTGCGTGACACGGGCCTCGGGTATATTGGTTGGTGTTTCTATGGCGTTCTTGGCTGCTGGTGCCTCGATACATCTAGTCGTCATCTGGGTAGTTGTGCATGTAGTCAGGTAAAGTCCATCGTCGCTGATTGTATCTCCTTGTGCATGTGGTTAGTAATGCTGCTCGTCAATAAAACGAAACATACCATTTCCAAGCTGTGTGTTGGTATCAACTGTCTTATGCGCTGTTCACCATCAGTATATTGCTCGTCTGTGTAGAGTAATTTACCTGATGAAACCTCGACTGTATCGAGACTCTTCTTCATGTGCTTTCCCTTCTGCACAGATTGGCCTTCAGTTTCGTCCTCATCCTCACTACTTTCATCCTCTGTCTTGATGCGTTTCCCTCGGGGCTTCACAGAACCATCGGCATTGAAACGCCTTGTATACCATGTTGAATACGTAGTGCTCGCCAGGTGGTCAAGTTTCCAGCCATCATTTGTGAATGTGAAGAGTGGGAAACTCTTCTCCATGATGTGGTGAAAGAGTTCTCGCCCAGACGTTCCCAACTTTCCCCCAAGTTTTTGGCGCGAGATTCCATTGGAGAAGCTCCTCCCAAGCGCCACGTGCACGCTTGCGAATTTCTTTCAGTACAGTTCTAATTGGAGGCTTACCCTCGTCATCCTCTAAATACCCATATCTCCCACGTGGATTCTGTCCTGCCTCAGGAGACATCAACCAGGCATGCCAGTCTTCTTGAGTCCAAAAGCGGATCGCAGGATGCATTTCAGGTGTTGGACGAGAGGATTGGCTGGTCAAGGATGGTTTCAATGTGGCCATGTTAAACTGTAGAGGGTCTGCAGTGTCTGCTTGAGGGAACTGCACGGCATTTGCGAGCATTTCAAACGCAAATCTATGTGATGTTCCGTATCAACCTCATTAGAACCAGAAGTACCTAATCACTTACTTCATGGTATCACGTTCTGTAGTGAGTCTGACGATTTGTATTTCCATTGCCCGCTCCCTGTCCTGCCAGGTACCCTATATGCATGCAAAAAACATTGAATTTGTTAGAAATATATAAGAAAGACTTACTTGAAACATAGTAGGACAAGGTGGACAACCATTTGCAGAGTAGGATGGTGCTGCCATCTCCTGGAACAGATCGCCCTCTGGACAGGGGCGGAGATGCGTATTCGACATGTGAGATCTTGTAGCAAAAGGGGACTCTGTCAACAACAGACTGTCCTGAGGATCAAGAGAAGTGTTTCTGGATGGAACATTGACTGGTGTTTCGAAGTTGAACGAGCCTGCTGACTTGGTCAATGGGGTGTACATGGTGGTAGTAGGGGAGCAACTGGATTATTACATAACAAATCATACCAAATTGGGTCGTCGTTCTTGAAATTTCTCTAAGTCCAGACTTCGTCGAATCGTCCTACTGACTTCCCTGAGTCTACTACTATGGCTTCCAAGACCATTGAACCTGTCCTGGCCACAGACAACGTTGTCATTCTAGAGGTTGATAACCTCCTTTCAGGCTGGCCTACTTATATCGTTGATTTCACCCCCAAGAAGACCGGCCCAGTTGTAAGCCAATACCTTGTTGCCAGGCGCATCTCAACTCATCGCATTCACACAGAAAATTTCTTCTTCGTCTCAAGGACTCGGTTCCATACCAACCAGACCGAGAGGATTTAGATAGTGATGAGGAGGAGAACGGCAACAAAGGTTTGTTAACTAGCATATATGCATTGATTATGGCGCTCACATGCAGTAGTGACGAACAACAAGCGAGCCCTCCCCCCACCGGGGGCCTCCCTTATGGCTACTATAGAACCATGCACTGTTGAGTACATCACTCTCAGTGTCATACCCCTTCAAGCCAATGTGACTGCTGTTGTCCTTCATGGCGTTTTTAAGGATGGTTCCCAGGCCATTCGCAAGCGCAAAGCGAAAGAAGCATTCAAGTTTCCCAATGAAATTCCATGGCCTCCATATTGGTCTCGTGCATTCCGTTCTGTGCCAGTGAACTCACCAACTACTGCCCTCGAGATGGTCAGGACTTTTGCGGCACCTATTCAACCCAGTACTTCTCCTGTTTCGACTCAAGCAGCTAACTGTGCAACTGTGGATGAAGACCCTGTGGTTTCTGCGAAGGAAGGCCAAGCAATTCCGGGAGCACAACTGATCGTGCAAGCGACAGATGAAGATGAAGATGACGAGTTTGAGGACAAGGAAGACAGTGAGTGCGAGGACGAGGAAGATGGTGAGTGTGAGGACGAGGAAGATGAATAGATTGCATGGTTTGGAACGAACTTTCTTGAAGGACTTCATTCGCCAGGACGCTTGTACTTATATCTGTGCCCGCCCCGCATCCAAGGACTTTATAACATAGAAAATGCATTCATTCGTGTCGTATTCAATGCTGTACAATACATGTTACAATTCAGTCCACCACTTCGTCGTCATCATCATCAGCGCCCAAATTGTATGGTATCCCTAAGTTTGAAACATCTAGTCCAGGCTTCTCTACCATGAAGAATCTATCTCCCACAACCCCCGAAGGGAGAGTGGGCCTGTGTGGTACCATTGCAACAACACTTTTGATGGTCTTGATGTTGATCACCTGAAATTCATTTAGTAGAGCACATGACGGGACCGTGTGTGATGAGATTGAAAGTAAGTCCTTGTCAGGCGGAGAATATATACGGAGAATCGCAACATTGGCAAACCGCCAACCCATCTCGCCAGCTGCAATGGAAAGTCGTGTGAAGTATTGTACTTCACCAAGGCAATCTTTGCCATTGCATGTAAACTATAAATGATAGAAGTCCAGACACACAAGGAAATTTTAATAAAAACACTCACCTTGATGTTGTGTGAGATACGCAACCTGTGGAGAGCTCAACTGTCTTCACGCCATTGAGAATGGATAATTTGCCCATTGGGCAATTGAGTACGCGCCCATCTGAGAATGCGGGGAATAGGACAATCTTCACCAAGAAAATTGCGAATAGCTGGGACATGCTCAGCATCTGGTGGCTGATCTTTTCTATCCCATTTGCGAAGCAATGCATATCCATCTCCTATATCCACAGCGCCATTGGGGAGTGGTTTGGGTGGGTTGTGTAGTTCAGGCATAATAGAAAGTAGTGCATTTACTTGGCAGCAGCGAACACCCTCTTGTGCAAAGTTTGCATAAGGATTTGATGGTTGTCGAATCTCCTGTCCAATATTTCCAATCGTCCGCTCCATGGTCCACTGTGCATAGCAGACAGGGGGACCTTTCTGTATAGTTTCGGTTACAAGATGGAGGACTTGATGTACACATGGACGGATGAAATGCAAACGATCTTCGCGACTCTGGTAGTATAGCTGTTCGAATTCGAGCTCCCATTCACAGAACAATACATATGCGTACTTCAAGTCGTCAAATGCAATCCGGTGCTGACAAAGGATATGGAATGCATGGACGAGTTTGCAGTAATTAGACCAGTATCGGTGGGGCAGGATTCCATAGAGGAGCGCTGGTGCAACACCGAACGTATACAGCTGAAATTCTGAGGTCTTGTAGCTTGAATTGAGCTTGTCTGCAATGTTGCGTGGTTTGTGATCAAATGACCCTGGCAGGAATGGACCGGCGTCCTCTACAGCTTTTCCATGGGCTTTCCAAGTTTCTTCATCCCGAAGGACAGCCCAGTCCCACGTATTCTTATGGTCACTCCCGGCACAATCAATTGTCCCACGCCAGAGTGAGATGAGAAGGTCACTAAGATTTGCCGCAAGGTGCATAATATCTGGGGCCATACAAAGGGGAACACCGAGTGAGCGCTTCAGGTCAAGGCCAAGAATGAGAGGAGGTTTTGTAATGCCTGTCTTGGTCCTCCTCAGTTCCCATTGACGCTGATTGCGGGCAGAGACAAGGTGCCATAAATTATCTGCATAGCCATCAGACCCACCAAGTGGGATATCGAAGACATCGACATCTGGGTGGTCACTACCTGGAGGACAGCGGTTGGGCTTGAGAAGAGCTGGGTAATAATGAGATCCATGCATTCTTCGTCGGCCAAGTGTCCCACAATACATGCGGCATCCATTCTTACCGCTGTGGCCCACCATACCATCCCAGTAGATAAGACCCGGACCATCAGCAGTTGGAAATAAAAGATAGAGGTCGGATTTGTAAGTCACATCACGAGACGCATCCCATATGATCAATCCATCATTCTGAAGCGCAGCGAGGTGGTGGATGGCAACAAATAGGAACGAATCAAGGTTTTTAGGCTTGTTGGGTCCTGGGATGAAACCTCCAGGTAGAACGTGGTGTTTCTTGTAGCGTTTGTCAGGACTGAGATTGATGATAATCCATACAAAGATCCAGCAGTCCGACTGCTTGCTTTCAAAGAGTTGTGTGCCATCAAGCGATACCATTAGAACGATGTCATTTTCCTTTATATCTCCATCAAGAACAGCTGAAAGATAATCCCACCCAGCAGCGATGTTGTCAATGAGATTGATGGATCCAGTGTGGCGAAGGTCACGAAGTATCTCAGCTGTACGAGTGCGGAGATATGCCATGTCACGGGCAGATTCTGGGTCACGATACATGGCTTGTAATTGCGGGCCCAAAGGAATGGTAGTGAACTGGAGAGCAGGTACCTTTTTGCGACCGTTGCTCACTCGTAGCTGTGCCTCATCCCATCAAGCAGCATTACACATGAAGCAAGTCTCGAGGTCAGCATAGGGACCAGTGAACCCGATGCACGAATTGGGGCACATGTCATGGCGGACATCTTCAACGCCAGTGTACATGGCAATATGGGATTCAACACTATGGAAAGAAAGTATATCATCAATGCCGGGTGCGCCAGGGAAGTTCTGCTGGGTTGAGTCGCAAACAGCCTTGTAGGCGCTCTGTGACGAGTGCTCGAGTGCAAGATAGATGGATAAACTATGCCGAGTGCCTGGGCTCTCGATGGCAACCAGTGTACAGGGTGGATTACGAAGCCGCTCGAGCGCATTTTTGTTGAGCTTGGCAACAGGGTCTGTCAACCTGGCATCTTTGATGGCGAGGATGAACTGCATGGATTCATGTAATTTTGGGAGAACGGCTGAATTGGCAAGATCAGCGACATTGATAACAGGGCGAGCTCTGCGGTTGTATCTGATATTATGTGCTACATTCCCTTGAGGAGATGGAGATCGCACGGGGGAATGACCTGGCAGGGGCAGAGAGGGCTCCCGCAATGGAGACCGCACGGGGGAATGATCTGGCAGGGGCAGAGAGGGCTCCCGCAATGGAGACCGCACGGGGGAATGACCTGGCAGGGGTGGAGAAGGCCCTCGCAATGGAGATCGCACGGGGGAATGATCTGGCAGGGGCAGAGAGGGCTCCTGCAATGGAGACCGCACGGGGGAACGACCTGGCAGGGGTGGAGAAGGCCCTCACAATGGAGATCGCACGGGGGAATGATCTGGCAGAGGCAGAGAGGGCTCCCGCAATGGAGATCGTGTGGGTGAATGATGGTCTGGTGAATGTGGTGGTGGAGGAGTCCGTGGTGAAGGCCATTTCATGGGACTATGGCCTGGAGAAAATGCTGGTGGTGTTCGTGGTGTGGGTGAACACACTTCCATTTGCTCCTGGGATTGATCAAGTTAAACCACGATGCAAGCGGAAGAAATTGACACACCTGCAAGGCAAGGGACTCTTCATGACCTGAAGAGGCTGGGGGAGGCCCTGGAGAGGGCAAGCGTATTTGAGGTACATTCTAAAGAGATGGCAATGCCATTAGCATGCGTATCAATAATTGAACAAGGACAACTGACCTGAGATACTATGTGGGAACAAGCAGACTTTCGTCTGCCTCTCGATGGATCTACTTCTGTCTCTCTAGCTCGTTTGCACATTGCCTGCAGATTTTTCAGTCTCAGGGCACTTGGTGATAGAGATTCATTGGAATTGCTACTGCTCGCCTTGATCGCTGCACTCCCTACATCTGAGGGGAGGTCATAGACATTTCCTCCTAGTCTCCTGGCAGTAATAATACATTGCTTTTCTTCGTCTGATTCCACTTCATCGAGGTGCCGTTTCCACGTCGTGGGTGCAACAATATGAAGTATACCGTTCCCATATTTGACACAAACACAATTGTATCTGGTGTGCGTGATGGTGGGGGTGTTCTGTTCATACATCGAGTAGGCCAGTGAGGATAAGTGAGAAGAGGGTTGGGAGGACAAGTGGGTGATGTAGATAGTCAAGTAAACTCGGAGATGTACAAGGCTTGAGACGTTTGCATTTAGTCGCAACTTTGCATGCTTTCCATCGTAAAGTGTCGTTTTGCACACTGAAAACATTGATGCACACATAGTGCATAGATGATGGGCACAAAGCAAAGGGAAAGGACAAGGCATGCAACGCAAGGTTGCAACATGTATTGTGCAGAAACATAAATTTTGTGATAAGGTCATATCTCATCACAAGCTAAATAAGGTAACTTATACGGTGTCATGCCAGGTTGCACAGGGTGGGATCCAGTTTTCACTGGGGATGACTGCTGGACATCGGCATTCATCTCTTGCATAAGGATAGTCTTCTTGTGCGATAGATGGCTATGATGAGGGTCCGTCATGCTTATCCTTCGCATAAGGATCATTCGATATAGGTGTTATCTTCCATGTTCACTGTACCAAACCTGTTTGGTGTGTGACACCGCCAATCGCAATTCCTCTTCTGGCTGCACCAAGGTCTGCAAGCCAGATACCTTCAACGGTACTGATCTGTGCAAGCTCTGCACATACCTTGTACAATGTGAATTAAACTTCCAGGACCATCCTAAAGCTTTCGCTTCTGACTGCGCCAAGGTTACCTTTGTGCACCTACCTAAAGGGCATGGCCCTTGAGTGGTTTGAGCCAGACCTGCTCAACTCCAGTAACCCTTGGGCTTGCCCAATATGGATGGACAACTATCAACAGTTCATCCAGGAACTCAAGTCTAACTTCAGTCCACATGACCCCATTGGAGATGCAGAACACCAGTTGGACAACTTGTCCATGAAGGATGGACAAAAAATAAACAAGTATGTGGTAGAGTTCAACCACCTTGCCAGCCAAGTCTGTGGTTATGGTGATGGTGCACTCCACCATATCTTCTACAGCAGTCTCCCTGACTGCATCAAAGATGAAATATCCTGAGTCGGAAAACCCCGCACCCTAGATGGCTACTGCACTCTTGTGCAGACCATTGATGCCAGGTACTGGGAGCACAAGTCCAAAATTGCATGCCAATCCAAGGGCTCCACATCCTCATCATCCAACTCTGCCTCTAAAGGCAACTCCTCCAGTTTGTCCAATTCCAAGGGGAAATCCAAGGAAAAGGACAACAAAGCCAAGAGTTCGGACAACAAGTCCAAGTCCTCTGCTGGCTCCTCCACTGGTGCTTCAAAGACCTCCAAATCTCCCTCCCATCTCAGGAAGGATGGAAAGTTGACCAAAGAAGAGCGCCAATGCAGAATTAAGGAAAAGCTCTGTATGTTCTGTGGCCAACCTGGTCACATGGCAAAGGACTGCCCTAAGTCCACATCTAGTAAGAGCTCCAAAGCCAAGGCCTGTGCTGCCAAGGCTGCAACTCCTGCTGCTGTGGAGTCAAAAAATTAAACAGCAGCTCCCAGAACTCCACACAGCATTGACTCTGACTGTGCACCCACAGAGTTATGCCTCAATGTGTCCACTCTCTCCAACCCAAACTCTCTTATGCCCTCCATCACCATTACGTCGCTCGTTACGCCTCCTGTATCTGCTCTTGTTGACTCTGGCTCTAGCCATTGTTTCATAGACTCTACATTTGTTAATTAACACTCCCTTACAACCTATGCAATCTCTCTGCTTGAACTCCACCTCCTAGACAGTTCTTCGAACACATTCATTACAGAAGCCATCAACCTTGACATTCAGTTCTCCACAGGTGAAGTTAACTCTGAAACATTCTATGTAACTCCATTGGATTCCTCTTGTGTACTGGTTCTCAGACATAGTTGGCTCACCCACTACAATCCATTGATTGACTGGGTTTTGGGCCACATAGAATTCCGTAAAGGTACACTATGAATGCCAGCAGCCCCAGTACCTCCCTCTGCCGAGTCCACCCCCATGTCAGCCTCAATGGCTCCACCACCTCAGGCCTCATCTCTGCCCTCTGACTCACCTTCATTCACTCCCTACATTTTGCTCATTGGCACTGCTGCTTTTGCACACACTTGCAAACTTCCCGGATCAGCAAACTTCACTTTGTACATCTGCCCAGAAGACATGAAACTCCGCTCTGCCTCTGCTACCATGCCTGTCAATTCACCAAATCTCTCTGCCGTGCCAGAAGTCTACCACAACTTCGCTGATGTCTTCAGCAAGGCAAAGGCCACTATGCTCACTCCACACTGTGAGTACAACCTCCGAATCAATTTGGAAGAGGGTGCAAGCCCTCCGCTGGGTATGGTGTACTCCTTGTCCAAAACTGAACTAGAGGCACTCCAAACCTTTATTGACAAGCACCTTTCCTATGGCTTCATCTGACAGTCTACCTCTGCCCATGGGGCTCCTGTCTTGTTCATTTGCAAAAAGGATGGATCACTCTGCCTGTGTGTCGACTACTGATGGCTGAACAAAATCTCCAAAAAAGACCACTACCCACTCCCCTTGATCTCTGATCTCCTGGACTCCCCCAGTAAGGCTAAGATCTACAGCAAAATTGATCTCCACCATGTGTACCACTTGGTCCACATTGCTGAAGGTGATGAATGGAAGACTGCATTTAGAACATGGTATGGATCCTTTGCCAGTTCACTTCCTTTTATGTTTCTCAGCACTGCTCTCGCATGGGTGAGTGCAATATCATGCCCTTTGGCCTGACTAATGCTCTGGTGGCCTTTCAGTGATTTGTCAACAGCATCCTTGCGGACTTACTCAATGTCTGCATTGTCATCTATTTGAATGTCATCCTAATATGTTCTCAAGATATCACATCCCATCAGTGACATGTCCACGAAGTCCTCCAACATCTCCAAAAACACAATCTCTTCACCAAACCTGAGAAATGTGAGTTCCATAGTACCACTGCCACTGAATATCTTGAGTTCTGCCTTTCCCCCGACAGACTGTCCATGTCCGCCGATAAGGTGAAAGCCATCTCCAATTGGCCTGAACCCCGCAAGGTCAAGGACACCCAGTCCTTCCTTGGTTTCACGAACTTCTACTGTCGCTTCATTCACAACTACTCCAACATCATTGTACCACTCATGCAGCTTACCTGCAAAGACACTCCTTGGGATTTCTCCCCCACTTGCCACTCTGCTTTCAATCTCCTGAAGAAGGCATTCACCTCTGCTCCTATCCTTACCCATTGGGTTCCCAATGCTCTGCTTACGGTTGAGACTGATGCATCAGATTATGCCATTGCTGGCATTCTTTCCATCACCAGCCCTGATTCAGAACTCCGACCTGTCATGTACCATTCACAGACTATGTCTGCCCTGGAGCTGAACTATGATACCCATGACAAGGAGTTATTGGCCATCTTTGAAGCCTTCAAGCACTGGCAACATTATTTAGAGGGCTCTGCCACCCTGGTCGATGTGGTCACTGACCACAAGAACCTGACCTACTTTTCCACATCCAAGGTCTTGACCTGTCATCAAGCCCACTGGTTGGAGTTCCTCTCCCAATTTAACCTTTCCATTTGTGCCTGCCCTGGATGCCTTGGGGAAAAGCCTGATGCCCTCACCCAACGATGGGACATCTACCCAAAAGAGGGGGATAGGGATTATGCTTGGGTCAATCCTCACAATCTCCAACCAATGTTCACCCAAGAACAACTCATGTCCTCCCTTAGGGCAACAATCTTACTTACTCCAGCAATCCATGCTGCCATCTTGGTGGATGTTGAACAACTCCACAAGGATATTCTCACAGCCCTCCCATCTGATCCTGTTGCACTCAGCCACAAGTCCAACTCATCCAATTCTCAGTGGTCAATGGACCCTACAGGCTTACTCTGCATTGACAATAGGATCTATGTGCCAGACATCAATGACCTCCGCCTCAGAGTCCTCTGCTATAAGCACAACCATCCACTCTCTGGCAACTTCAGCCAGAACTGCACACTGGAACTAGTCCACCGGGAATACTCCTGGCCTGGTGTCCACACCTTCATAAAGGACTACATAAGTTCCTGCACCTCTTGTGGACATGCTAAGGTACCTAGGCATAGGCCTTATGGCCTCCTAAAACAACTCCCTATCCCTGCTCACCCATGGCACTCCATTTCCATGGACTTTATTGAACAACTCCCCTCCTCAGATGGATTTACCTCCATCCTGGTCATAGTAGACCACCTGTCAAAGCAAGGGATATTCATCCCAACCCACAACACCATCACTTCCCCCAAGTTAGCAAAACTCTTTGTTGTGCATGTGTTCTCGAAACACAGAGTCCTCTCCCATGTCACCTCCAACAGAGGTTCGGAATTTGTCTCACACTTCTTCCACTCCCTTGGAAAAGCGCTTGGCATGATCCTACATTTCACATCTGACTACCACCCAGAAGGAGACAGTCAAACCAAGCAGATGAACCAAACCCTGGAACAATACCTCTGAATCTACTGTAATTATCAACAGGACAACTGGGCCAAACTCCTTCCACTTGCAGAGTTCGCATTTAACAACTCCCCTAGCACAACAACCGGTGTCTCTGTCATATCCATACTTTTCCTAGTTGCAACTCCAGTCTAACCTTGGCCTGCCTGACCTCTCCTTAGGCATAGATGCAACTCCAGATCTAGTCCAGCCATCTCCAGCCCCATAGCTGCACTCCAGCTCAACTCTGGTCACTATGTCCATCTCCACCTCAGGACTAACCCCTGTCTTGCTCTAGACAGATCTGTGGTCTAACTCCGCCATGTTGAACCTGTACCTACCACTAGTCACTACTCCAGTTTCAGTCCGGCCACTCCCTTGGTCTTGTCTGCAACGTAGCCCAACTCCGGATGGTACATCCAACTCCAGGTCAGGTCAGCTCCTGTTCTGCTCTGCTCCCTCTGTCAGGTCCACCAATGGCCTAGGACATTTCCATGTCCAACTCCGGACCTTCCTCCGGCTGTTCCATCCTTCCTCCACCTGCACACTCCCTCCACTTGTGCACTCCCTCTGCTCTTGCACTTCCTCTGGTCCTACTTCCTCTGGTCCTGGACATTGCTCTGGACTTAACATTAGTTAAGTCCACCTTCAACCCTTACTTGTCCTATTCTGACCTAGTTCCACTTACCTACTTGTCCCTGCTTTTCCTCCATTGTCCCTGTAACTCTAGTTCCCTGTTTCTGCTTCTGCTCCGGTTTATTTTCCTGTCCCTGCTTTATTTTCTTGTACCTGGTTTATTTTCCCATCTGCTTCTGCTCCATCCCTTGTCTCGACATTAAGGTGTTTACTTGTCACTGTATATACTCACCTCTAGTCTCATTACTATATAAACTACCAAACTCCGGCCTAGTAGTCCTTAGATCAAATCTCAACTAAGATACTCCTCACTCTATACTACCCACTATGCTCTCCTAATCCCATCTTGTTCTCCTGAACTCTGGCCCACTCCGGCCTCCATCCTATCTCATCCCCTTCACTGCAAGCATTTCTCAATGTTTCATGGCAAAACATTGTAAAAAAATAGAAGAAAGAGATACTCTTTTATTTACAATTTTGTTCAACAAAAAAGACAAATATCATACAGCATTATTTTTGTCATTTTTGTGTCATAACATGATTTGAGATCATTTCTTATGTTGAGAGTATAAAATATTTAACCTTTTTCTTCTGCCTGTCCCTTGCAAAACAAATAAAGAAATGACAATGTAACTTTTCCCACAGCAAGCATTTTCAAATTTCTGCAGTGAAAAATTGAATCAAAAGATACTCTATTCCACAAAAGTAAATGTCTAGGAAATATGCTATATATTTTTGGTCATAACATTCTAGCCAGCCAGTCAGTATCCAGGAACAATCATGTTTCTTGAAGAAAAGTCTATTGTTTTCTTTCAACATGTTTTTAGAAATAATATGGTATCTTATTTCTAATAAAACATGCTGAAATTCTTGCTATGAGAAAAGTTACATTTTCTTTTCTTTATTTATTTTTCAAGGAACAGGGAGAAGAAAAAGGTTAAATTTTTTATAGTTCTAACATAAGAAATGATCTCAAATAATGTTTTGGCAAAGAAAATGACAAAATGATGCTGTATGATATTTGTGTTTTTTGTTAAACAAAATTGTAAATAAAAGAGTATCTCTTTCTTCTATATTTTTATAATGTTTTGTCATAATACATTGGAGAAATGCTTGCAGTAACTCCTAGCAAGTCTCCTACTCGCACAAGGGCAAAAGCCACCTCTGTCCCAGACTTGATGCTAGACCCCTTAGGGCTTATCCCACCTATGGGATGTCCTTTGCTCTGGACAAGCTGCACTCAACTCCAGACTACTTTCCCATGGTGTCACACACCAAACAGGTTTGGTACAGTGAACATGGAAGATAACACCTATATTGAATGATCCTTATGCGAAGGATAAGCATGATGGACCCTCATCATAGCCATCTATCGCACAAGAACCACCAAGAAGCAGAAGAAACTGAAGGAATAACATCAATTATGGTATGAGAAAGGAATGCACCCTTCTGCAGTCCAACTCCCATACCAGAACGATCAAAGAAGCGGAAGAATTGATGGAGAAATGAAGGAGAAAGAGAAGAAACAATTTTTAGTGCCCAAATGTCATTTTTAGGTGCCCAGTGCTGGCATTCTGATATTTTGAATATCTCCACCATTTCTGAAGCTATCAGGCATGTGACTATACTGTCAGAGAGCCCAGAGCGTGGTCTATCTGCCTGTCAAGTTCCGATGAAAATCTGTTCATTTCCCACAGAGATATTCCCCCCGCAATCCAGACGTTCGTCTCATCGCTCACTATGGAGTCCGTATTTTCTCTGGATCATTTCTCTGCTATTGCTGCAGATCTCCACTGTGTCCTGCTCTTAGGACAGCCTCTCCCAGAGTTCCTGTGCACTGCCTGGCACATATCTTCCCACCCTGCTCCCTCAGTCCCCCTTGTTCTCAGTCAGCATGTTCTCCTCATCAGTCCTGTGTCAAGGATGTACTTTGGTCATCTCTGTGTCCCCTGATTCCTCTGCCTATGGTCCCTTTCTCCCAGACCCCTGCCATGTCCATCTTCCTCTGTTGTTTGTCTCGCTTTCCTGGATGTGTCAAATTCAATACTCTATCTGCTTCCCTACTTTCAGACGGCATCCTCCAGCACCATGACAGTTATACCCCCACTTTATAGTGCTGTTAGGAAGAAGAACTCTCTCTCTCATTCTTTCCCAGAAGGGAGCTCGTCAAGGGAGCCCATGGTTGCGCTTCAGTGGCATTAGAACACATGCACTATACCTTAGTGTATGCTGACCCCCCAAAGACCTCTGGACCCCTGGTACCCTTCTTGTGGCTGTACTGTCTCGGATCAATCCCCCTATTTATCTCAGATCTTCCCCATTGTTGGCCTATCAAGTTCCTGTGATACACAGCCTCCCATGGCTGTGCATCAATGACTCCTCTGGCTGTGCAGTGACTCATCCCTTGCTTACTGATGCTCTCTTGTCATCAGTATTACTCTATCCCTTTCGCATTTTTGGTATATTACTCAGCTGATGACTCACTCCCTTACCAATCAATCTTGTCATGCAGCTTACTCATTCCTTTACTCAACAGCTTATTCATGCTCCCTATGCTTACTCATTCCTGCTTATCCCATGCTTACTGATCGCTTACAAACCCCTTACAAAGCTCTTACCAATCCCTTACCAATCCTTGACAAATTCTGCTTACTCCCTTCTCTTTTTGTACTTTATGCTGCACCCCCCTCGTGTATTTAAACCCCCTGGGCTCAGCCCAGTGAAAAGAGACCCAATAGTATGAAATTATTCCTCTCTCAGTCTCCCTCTGTTGTATCTCTTCAAGTCCTTGAGTCCTTGTAGGCTTCAGTGAAGGTCTAAAGGCTCATTATCATCAAGTTTATCCAAGTTATTCAAGATCTATTCTTCTGACTAGGCTCAAGCGGAGTCTAGGCTTCATACTAGTCAATCTTCCTTGCCTCTGGATGTCTGAGGCATCGCTGTTCCCTTGCTGCACTTTCCTCTCTGTGTAGCACCCCCAATTTCAACCCAACTCCTATCTGGATTCTGCGTAGGCAAACCACTACTCTTACCTAAACCCACACTTTGACTCACAGTGGTCCAGACTTACTCTGCACAAACCCAGACTTACTCTCTGTGCTCCCCTAGTGCCCGGTGTAGGGGGTGAGTCCCTTGAATGCGCGAAAATGGGTGTCCGCCCAAGGAGACCTGGTCTGGCTTGACTAGGGGAGCTAAGGAGAATAGAGCGCAGGAGCGCACTCAGAGGTTCCGGGAGTCGAGAGAGAGCAGGGTAGGGGTGAGGAACGCAGCGAAAATGCGCAGGGAGTGCGCGACTAGGGAGTAGGGAGGTTGCCTAGTGTGTGTAGACACGTGCTAGGGAGAGCTGGGAATAGCGGGATCCACTGGAAATCATTGGAGCGCCGAATAGGGTCGTCTAGGGTCGTCAGAAAACAAAGAGAGAGCGGCAGGACACGAGAGAAACGACAGAGAAACACCGGAAACGACAGAACTCGCACTTAGACACTCAGACGGGGGCGGAAAAGAAACTTCTTATTTTTGTGAGGACTAGGGCTATATACTGAAGCCTAATCCAGGGGGAAGGGTACAAGCGACCCGAAGAGAAGGAGAGAGGATGACAGCGCTAAGAGGGAACGTAATACTAACATAATGACAGCTGTCAGGGACGCTAAAGCGAGGGGAAAGGCTGAGGGACACAAAGGCAGAAGCTAAAGTGACAGGAAGAGAAGTGGAGAGCAAACCCTATGTAGTGCGACCCTATGCAGTGCGATGCGACCCTATGCAGTGCGATGCGGCCCTATGCAGTGAGACCCTATGCAGGAGAGTGACCCGACCCGATGCAACACGACCCGATGCAATGCGACCCGATGCAATGCGACCCGATGCAATGCGACCCTATGCAGTGAGACCCTACGCAGGAGAGTGACCCGACACAATGCAGTGCGACCCGATGCGATGTAGTGTGACCCGATGTGATGTAGCGTGACTCGATGCGATGTAGCGTGACCCGATGCGATGTAGTAGTGCAACTTGATGCTACTCCAAGTGACTGAGACAGTCAGGAAGGGATAGGGATGAGCTACGCATGCAGGACCTTCGCAGGGCCCTATCGGGTGTACCAAGCTGCGCATTGGAGAGCTCTCGTGCGGGTAGGGTGCGGGTGGCTGTGCTGAGTAGCGTGGACTAGTCCAAACAGACCCGAAGCTATTCCGAGTGATCGCAACGCTCGCAGGAAGAGATAGGGAATAGCTACTCATGTGGGACCTTCGCAGGACCCTAACGGGTGTACCAAGCTGCGCATTGGAGAGCTCTCGTGCGGGTTGGGTGTGGGTGGCTGTGCTGAGTAGCGCGGACTAGTTCAAACAGACCCGAAGCTATTCCGAGTGATCATGACGCTCGCAGGAAGAGACAGGGAATAGCTACTCATGCGGGACCTTCGCAGGACCCTATTGGGTGTACCAAGCTGCGCATTGGAGAGCTCTCGTGCGGGTTGGGTGCGGGTGGCTGTGCTGAGTAGCGCGGACTGGTCCAAACAGACCCGAAGCTATTCCGAGTGATCGCGACGCTCGCAGGAAGAGATAGGGAATAGCTACTCATGCGGGACCTTCACAGGACCCTATTGGGTGTACCAAGCTGCGCATTGGAGAGCTCTCGTGCGGGTTGGGTGCGGGTGGCTGTGCTGAGTAGCACGAGCGAGTTCGGGTGAATCCTGATCGGTATATGTGCACCTAGAGATGCATGCGTCTCTACACCGGACTTCATTTGTATGACCCGGACTTGACTCTCCACACTAACTAGCACCTACTAGTGTCTGGACTTACCTCCTCATTAGTCCCCTGCAACCCTGGACCTCCTAGTAAGATCGTCAAGGAGAACCTGTCTTGACAGTCTCCCCCTTCTTCACCAATAAAGGCTATCACCCTGATCTCTCAATCAATTCCGACCTCGGTCTCAGCTTGTCCAGAGCACAAGAATACACCTCTGACCTCCAGAAATTTCATGAGTTCCTCTGCTCTGAGATGGCCCTTGAACAACAGTGCTACCAGGGCCCCACAGATGCAAAAAGGTCCACTCCACCAGACTTCAAAATAGGTGATGAAGTTTATGTGAAGGCCAAGTATTTCCGGTCCACGTGCCCCTCTAAGAAGCTCTCCAACAAGAATCTTGGACCCTTCACAATCATTGCTCAACCTGGAACCCACTCCTTCACACTCTGACTCCCCAATACAATGAAGTCTGTGCATCCCATCTTCCATGTCTTGCAACTAGAGACCACTCACCAAAGTAGCACTCCCAACTGCATACAACCTCTGCCACCTCTGATTGAGATCGACAGAGAAGTTGAATATGAGGTTGAAGAAATCTTAGACTCCAAGATAGACAAGAGAAGGTGTCATTGCCAACTCCTCTACCTAGTCCACTAGGCTGGTTATGCAGGCATGGATGAAGAAACCTCCTGGCTACTCGCCACAGAGCTTGGCCATGGCTCTGAACTTGTTGTGGACTACCATTCCAAGTACCCTAGCAAACCTGGTCCCTACCTTCAAAACTGATTCACTCTGCTGACTCTGTACTTTGTCTCAAGTCCAAACAAATTCAATTGTCTAGTAGTACAAAAAAAAAGGAAGAAGAAACTATTTACAAGTCTGCTACTCATCCTCACCCTGTGTATCCTCATCTTTGTCGTCCACCTCCACCCCCTTCTCTGCCTCCAATGCCTTTGCTGCTTCCAACTCCCTCTACATTGACCCCACCGATGACCCCTGTATGAATGGCATCCACACGAATGTGCCAAGCTGCCACATGTCCTCTGCCCACTGCTGCTCAATCTCCAGTCAGACCCTCTCCATCTCCACCCTCTCGTCCTCCCTTGCAAACTGCCTCCTCTCGAGTGCCAAGCACTCATGCTTGATCTTGAGCCTCACGACCTCCCATGCCTTGGAGGCTGCCAACTGCTCCAACACCTGCACTAGCAACTGGGTAAGCATACCCAGCACATTGTGCTGTTCCTCTGCCATGGCCTTCAGGACCCCAAAAACCTCCTCATTGTTGTCCTCACCCTCCTCCATCATCATATGTGCCTTCTTCTGCTTGTTGCCACCTCTTGGTGACATATTTGTCGCTGTCCTCGGCCTCCTCTGCATCACCTGCTTTGTCACCAGCTTTCCGCTGCCCTCCATTCCGCTCCCCACCAGTGTCTCTACCTCTACCACCTTCCTTGCAGTACTCCATGAGCATGATTTCCATATGGCTTGGCATTGAGCACACATCATGGCCTTTGAACTCACCTGGGCCATGCACCCCACTGGGTTGTTGAGGTGCTCATGACACCTCATGCATGCCAAACACCTTGTGCCTGCTGCCACTGTTGGCACTGCTGTCATCTCTCCACTACCCTGGGTAACTGCGATGGCTTCCACTCATGCCTGTGACCTCCACCATTGTTCTGCCGCCTTCCATGCCTTGAACTCTCGCCTCTGCCTTTCAATGTGTGCCTCCTGCACCACTTTGATCTTTGCCCACCTCTCCACCTCTGCACACTCCCTCACCAGTTCTGCCTGGTGCTCCTCCTCTGCTTTGCGCACTGCCTTGGCTCTCGCTGCCTCCTCTGCTCTACAAGCCTCCTCAGCTCTGCATGCCTGTCATGGCACCATCACGTCAGTACCATACAGTGAACATTGTGTTCATCACACACCTCCTTCCATCTCTGAACCTCCGCTCTGGCCTCCTCTACCTTCTGTTGTTGCTCTGCCTCCACTGCCTTCTTCACTGCCTCCCTCCACTCATGCTTGATGGACTTTGCCATTGCATCAACCTTGTTGTCTTCTGAGTTGGTGATCAGTTCATGGACCTCCACTTCTTGCCACTCATGGTGTTGAGCTTGCAAGGGGGCTGGTGTGCTGTGCTGAGAAGTCATGTTCAGTGTAGAAAGACAAGTTGTATGAACAATGTGGACAACATGCATCACACTTTTATACATGCCCACAGAAAATTCTGAACTCTGATCAAAACACTTATCTCAGCAGAACAATGCCAAAATCGTGAAGTCCACATGCACAAAGGCCCTCAAGGGTTCAGGCCCTAAAGGGGGGATACTGTCATGACTGTGTGACACCTTCTGACTCTGCAAGGCCCCTAGTTTGTTGCAGACTCAAGTCCAATTGTGATTGGACACCTCCAACACTATGTACCCATCTCCACTCCAACTTTTCACACTCTGTCTCCTTTTAGTATATAGTTCCATGCCTATGCCTCCGGTTATTGTATGTTCCCAACCCCGTTCTGTCCCTGTCTCCCTTGTTCCCATTTTAGATTAGATCTGATTACTCATAGCTGTGCTCCATTAACCTTTTGATCTGTTATGCTTATCATCAATCTCCATTCCGTGTACCTTACTCATCTGTTTGTCATCCACAGACTTTTAGCTATGTCTCCGCTATGTCTCTCTCTGCTTCTTGGTTACTGTACATATCCAATGTAAAGTATAAGTACTCCACATGCTGAGGGGATTGTCCCTCAGTTCAAATATCAGCTTGAATACCTCTCGTGAACTCCTCCATCTTCACTCTCCATCTCTGTTGCCATTCGACAACTCCGATTACCTTTGGACCTCAGTTCTCTGAAATATGAGGACTAGTATTCGCAAGGGTGCAGCACATACACTGAAGCCAACGTCCTCAAACCTCCTGCAACTTATCCCTCAGTCCCCAGCCTTTGTGCTGAGCTCCGCTGTTGTTGGAGTTCATTGGAGGGAACGGTTCTGACAGCCATCCCATATGGGTGGGCTCAATATCTGTTTCCATTATATATAGGGCAGCCCACATGGTATCACATCATCTAATATAGTTGGGCTGTTACAGTAATTCACCCATATCACACGAGTCAGCCCAATGCCTATCTTACTGTTGTTGATGTCTGGGCCCATAACACATGCCCCATCCCATATGAGTGGGCTCAGTACCTGTTCCCATCATTGATAGGGCAGCCCATGATATATGATCTCATATGATATGTATGTGTGGGCTGTCATACTACCCTCCCCAGGGTATATGGGCCAGCCCACTTCTTATGTTCCCATTGTATATGCATGGGCCCAGCATAGTCACCCATCCCATACAGGTGGGCTCAATAGCTATCTCCATCATATATAGCACAGCCCATAAACTATAACATCATATGATATGGGTGGGCTGGCATACTACCCTCTGCAGGGTATTTGGGCCAGCCCATTTCTTATGTTCTCATTGTCAATGCATGGGCCCAGAACACAGTCACCCATCCCATACTGGTGGGCCCAATAGTTGTCTCCATAATATTATATAGCACAGCCCATAAACTGTAACATCATATTATATGGGTGGGCTGGAATAGTACTTCACCCATGTTACATGGATATGCCCAACATTTATGTTGCCATTGTAGATGTCTGGGCTGAGGATACATTTCCCCATCTGATATGGGTGTGCTCACTGGCTGTCTCTTTCACCTATAGGGCAGCCCAAGAGCTGTTATGTGATTCAACCATGTCATATGTGTCATCATCCATGCCTGTTATTGATAGATCCAGTGTTTCACAAACTTACTGTCATTGGCCTGGATGAAATGGGTGATCACAATACATAACACACAGTCATATGGCAGGAGGGCACCAGAGTCATCACCTAAGAAATTACTATACAGAAATATCTATGGGCTACAAGCCTTCATTACATACTAGCCAATAAGGACTCCTCCAAACTTTGAACCTGCATAAAATCACACCTTGGCATATTAAGCCAATGGTGGATGTTATCCCTCATGTAATAGGTCAAACAGTGCCTATTCCCCTGAACAGCATTGACTCCATGCCTAAGCAACCTACCAGAAAATGCTGCCACAGTTCCTGGCCTATACAACAGCTCTATTCCAAGTGTGGGAAGATCCAAAACACAATGTTCAAAGTCTCTGACATTGACAAGGACATCATACCAGCTAGATCAGGAATGAGGGTCACGGTGGAGGGGTGTGCATGGGTTTGCAATGAAGAAAACATTGGTAAAGACCATGGGCCACCTGCAGAAGGCATGCTGCATTCTAGGGTCATTCTTGCAGGACCAATCATCAAGAAGTTCAATCCCGCACATACCTGCATCATACAGTTGTGGATGCATTATGGATAACACACCCAATATAATGGAAGCAGGGAATGTCATGTACACCAGCCACTGGTACCCAGACTCTGTGTCCAGGTCCACAGAGATTGTTGGCACATCATGATGGGTCTATTCAAACATGGAGTGGTTGCAAAAATTAAGCCCATGTAACTTACTGAGTGGCCTAATTGGTGTCTGGCTGGTGAGAATTCCAAACACCCCACAAGTTGGCCATCCTTATTATTGAAGTATTGTGGCATTGTCCTCCATGTGTGGCCCAAGATGCTGCTGCCCAATGGATCCTGGAGGGAAGACATGGCATGAAATATGTGGTCCTTAAAATACAAATCAATAGGTCACATAGTAATCAAGTGTGGATGTCACCTGTGTTGATTGGGCAATAGCATCAGGAATGTACCACAGAACAATAGTTCCATCCTCACCAAGGATAATAGCAGGCTTGTCCACAAGCCCTGTAATTGATGAGGGAAAGTTCTTGACAAGCCATGCCTCCCGGTCCAGGTTGGATCCAGGTTCCATTGGAGCCAAGGCTTCATTCAGCCTGATAATATCAATACCAGACTGCACTGTTGGATGGATGGTGGAAAGGATTGTGGAAGTCCAATGAGGACACTCACTACGATTGTTGTATGTGGCCACCAACATGGAAACCATGTGATTCATGCCAACTGCGGTATCCACTGGCACATCAAAAGAGGTTCTGGTGTGGGGTTGTCAGACAGCGGAAAGGCCTCAAAGCAGAAGCGTTGGTGCATGTAAAGTGCTACTCTTTGAGCAAGATGGTAATCAGCCAATATGAGGGTGGGTGGAGCCATGGCAGAAAGGATTGGCAATTGGAATGGATCCAGTGTGCTGACATATATACTCACTCATATGAAGCCATGGTCATAACGGATCAAGGGATGGAAGATGATCCATTGTGATGGTACTATGTGTCTGAGCAGGGTGGTGACAGTGGAAATCACACCATACCATGGTTGCATTTGATATTAGCAGGAAATATGCCAATACACCAGTACAATTGATGAGGGATGCGGATTGCATGAGGGACTTATGCCAATACACAACCATGGTGTCATGCACCAAACATGTTTGGTACTGTGGACATGGAGAAAAGTTAGCCGATGAAACTAATGCAAAGAATGCACCCAAGATCTGTTGAAAGATTGTCCTGACTTGAGGGATACAGACAGCCCTTGCTATCCATATCACACAAAGTCAGGACTATCCTTATGTGAAGAATGAATACAATCTTGTCATAGCCATCTATCACACAAGAATGACTATCCTGGAGCAAGAGATAAATGCTGACATCTGGCAGTCATCCCTCACACAAGAACCACCAAGAAGCAGAAGAATCCAATGAACAATGACCACTTCAGTATGAGAAAGGAATGCAAGCAATTGCAGTCCAACTCCCATACCAGAACAACCAAAGAAGCAGAAGAAATGAATGAGAAATGAATGAGAAAAAGAGAAGAATCATTTTTAGTGCCCAAATGTCAAATTTAGGCGCCCAATGCCAGCATTCCGATTTTTTGAATAGCTCCACCATTTTTGAAGCTATCAGGCATGTGACTATACCATCATGGAGCCTAGACCATGGTTTATCTGCCTGTCAAGTTCTGACATAAATCTGTTTATTTCCCATGGAGATATTCCACCTGCAATCCAGACACCCGCTTCATCAGTCACTATGGAGTCCACATTTTCTCTGGAACATTTCTCCACTATTGCAGCAGACCTCAACTATGTCCTGCTCTTGGGACAGCCTCTCCCTGAGCTCCTGTGTACTGCCTGGTACATATCTTCCCAGCCACTCCCATCAGTGGCACTGCTTCAGAAGCTCATCTCCAGATCTAAAGTTCAATTAAACACAGGTTGTGCTTCCCTTCTGTCTGAGTCACACAGAGTCACTCTGGCTCACTCTGACTCACTCTGCTGCGCATTATTCATCCCCTCTTGGCATTACTAATCCCCATTACTCCCCTTACCAATCACTTACCAATCATCCTTCAAATCATGCTTATCATGCTGCTTATCGATTCATGACTCATGCCCCTATGATTCATATGCATTATGTCATTGCATATGCTCATTTAGCTTCGATCTACTCATCCCATGCTTTCCCCCCCTCTCTTTTGGGCCCCATAGGCTTTTCTGCTGCAACCCTAGCAAAAAGAATGACTGGTGAGCAATGGACTGAGGACAATGTACAAGTAACTTACCTGCAACCCAATTTATTGTTCTACCAATTGGCTGATCATCCCCTTCAGATTCATACCAGTTGATCTTTGAAGGGTCCTTGAGAGTGCCATCAAGGTTGAGTGCACACTGATCTTCTCCAGTCATGTCAATGAACAAGAGTTGTACAGATTGATTTAAAGCCTCTTGGTGCTGGATTTAGTAGACTATATACTAGAGGACATGCACTAGACATGAGACATACATGAGACTACAGCATGTATGTAGGCAGTGCTATGACATCAATGGTGCAGGTATGGTTACCACAAGGCATACATGAGGCAAGGGACTAGGCTATACCCAGTGTATACAGTGTGTATACAAGGTGTTTAAATGCATTCCATGGTGTTCCAAAATGTGTCAGGGAGTATATAAGGTGCTTGTTATGACCATGTTCAACTCTGGTCTTATCTGGTAACTCCAGTTGCATTGCAGCTCTCCAGTTCAACTCTGGTCACTCACCATTACTCTGGTTGCAGTCACACAGATACACCTCTGTTAAGTATGACCCTTGGTCTAGCCTCCATTTAGTCCTTACCACACTCCCCTGTCAACCCTGCCTAGTCATGAGTTCGCTGTGTCCTTGTTATATCCTCTGCCTTGTATCATTTTCACTGGACCTGGTTTATTTTACCCAGTCCTGACTTTATTTTCATCAGACCTGACCTAGTCTCTTCTCTGGTTATCCCTTGTCCACTATTAGGATGTTTACTTGTCACCATATGTACTTGACCCTAGTTCTTACTTAGTATAAGTACTCTGTAGAATATCCTGTACTCTCCAGTCTGAAATCAACTTAGTCTTGACTCCAGTTCCTGTCTGTCTCCATCTCCATCTTCACCTGACCAGAACCTATGCAAGGGATCAACACTTGACCCCCTTGTTGTTGAATCCAATCAGTCTCAACTCTGGCTGGACTAAACCCTTGTCCAGCCTCTGTTCTTCCCCTTTGTCCATTTCTGTCTGGACTTGACTGGACCCCCTACCAGAGTAGTCCCAGACTTGACAGTGCTTCATAGTATATATACAGTGTTTTGTGATCTATGTAGATTGATAGACTGTCCCTGTCTATTACTCCCCAGGTTCAAGGTTCAAAGGTGCCCGAACCTGAACCTGAACCTGAACCTACAGGATAGGGGCTGAACTGAACTTGGACTGAACCTGAACCTATAGGTTTGGTTCAGTCAGTTCAGGTTCGAACTGAGGTTCAGAACTGAACTTGACCACCCCTAATTTGTCATTGATGGTGCTGAAAATCCTGCTGATCTGCTCACCAAGAACTTACCACATGAGAAGTTTGCAAAGTTCAGAGCTCAACTAGGCTTACAGTTTCCCTCTGGCAGCATCTAGTGCCTTATTTTCTGAAGTGCTCTACATGCAACACAGCGAGGGGGAGTGTTGAAGTCACATGTGCACCCAGTGTAAACCGTCAATGAAGTGTACACAAGACTGCGACCCATATTAGTGTAGACTTAGTAATAGTCCTCTTTAGAGTAGATGTCACATGTCACATGTCACATGTCACAGTCATGTGTCACACTATTTGTTGTATATAAACAGCGGACATTGCTTATATAATATAACAGCTCTTGACCAGCTACCACTACCATCTCAGGTTGTGCATTTCACCCAACAGGTGAGTTGGAGTAGCAGTTCCTCTACATACATAGGTATTGCTTCAACAAGAGTATCATCTTGCATGATAGCATTGTCATTTGCACCATCAAAGACATATGGATGAACCTCAATGGGCACTGGCATAGGAATAGATGTGGGGATTGGCTTTGGCATAGGTATGGGAGTGGCAGCAGGGGCTCTGTTCTCCTTTCCCTTGCCTTTACCATAAGGAGGGATGATGACACCTTCAAGTGCAGCTTTCCTTTTCTCCTTGGTAACTTTAGGAGCATGATCAATAGTGGCAATGAGAGGTTCTTCCTCTTCAAGTTCATAGATTCTGGCTTGGAGGTCTTCTTCATCATGGGTAATAAAGTGCACATTGTTAGCAGCTCTAGCAGCAGCAGCAGCATGATGCTCATATGCTTGCAGCATAGTCTCTTCTCCATTCCTGAAAAGTCTTTGACCATTTGGGAGAGTAATTCTGCATGTTTCATCTCTGGCAAGCGATCCCTTTGTTACAAGATCATTGATGACTTCACATCTGTTGAGACCATGTCCCTCCACACTACATCCATAGCAGGTGATGGGAGGATGAACAGGAGGACAAGTTGGATGAGTAGGAGTGGTCACAGTAGTTGGTGCAGGAGTAGGGCCTTGAGTAGGAAGGACAGGACAAGGGAAGACTTTGCCAATATCAGGGTCAAGCTTTATGGCATGGAAGTAGTAGATGGCATAGTTTGGATCAGAGAGGGTCATGCAGGACAGCTTGTGAACAAGTGTCTCAACATCATCTTTCTCCTTTGTGATTGCTCTCTCCTGATCCAAAGCTCTGAGATTGGCCCTGGCATCTGGAGAGGAGAGTAGTGGACGAATGGGATCATCTCTGGGGTCATAGTGATCAGAGATAGATGCACTTTTCCAAGGTTCCAAGGGTGACTTCATTCCAAGAAACTCCTTTTCTTCCAGGTCAAACCTGTCATGGTGGAGAAGTTCTTCTGCCACCTTGCAGACATCTGCATAGGCATAGGGTACAGAAACATCCAACTTGGGATCCTTAAGGAGAAGACAAGCATCCACATCCGATCAGAACCAGCGGGGTAGTCCAATCCAGAAATAGTGATTGTAGTCTCCTTCTGTTATCTTTCCTTTATTCCTCAGCCATCCTCCAATGCAAATGAAGTTCCTGTTATATGCTCTGAAGTCATGAAGGGAGTTGATTGGAGTGTTCAAGGATTCATAGACAAATCGCTTGAGATCTGTCTCTTGGAAGTGCTGATCGGAGAAGTCAGCATCAAAGTGCTTCAAGAGATCCTTCTTAAAGGTATCCCAGTTGGGAGTATGATAGTGTTTCATGCCTTGGATAATCTCTTGTACATGGATGGAACAGTATTGAAGGATAGATTGCACTTTCTCAGCATTGGTGGTGACATTATGAAGAGTGCAAAGGCATTCATAGTGAGCAATGAAGGGTTTGACATAAGAGTGCTCTCCAGTGAACTTCTCTGGGGCTGACTTTGTCCCAATGATTGGTAGAGTAAGCACAGAGGGTGTGACAGTAGCCATAGATGAAGATATGTTGATAGCAATAGGGGTAGGGGTAGAAAGTATTGTCAATGTAGGAGGTAGAGCAAGTTGGGAAGTGTTATGAGGCAATGTAGGAGTCCAATAGGACAGTGTAGATGGGGTAGATAGAGTTGTGGGAGATGGAGAGGTCAACGGAGATGAGGATGTTGACAGAATTGATGAAAGTGGGATATCAAATCCAGATACAACCACCCCTCGCGGTGGGCTCCAGATGTGCACCTAAGTGAGGGAAGAGGTCAGAACAACCAACAACCAACACCAAATGACAACAAAAAGCAAGTGGTGGTCTTCCTTTGCAGTTCTGGTATTTAATCTCCACAGGGGAATGCGCTGCAAGCCTTCAGGTAAGGTGCAGGAGGGAAGGGAAGGGCTTCTGATGGGGAATATATGCGACTTGGAATGGTATTGACTCCTCTTCAGCCTACCACAGTGGTTAGGAAGAGTCCTGGGATTGAAGAGCGATGATAGATTGACAATAGGGGTGATATAGCAGTGACAGAACAACAGGGAAGCAAGGGGACAGTTCCTGCTTCAAGAATGCGATGGAGAGTGATGGGATAGAGTGGATGGAGATGCTAGACTGTGCTTCAGCCTAGAGAAATGATCAGATACAAGATATATCTGATAAACAACAATAGTGGAGCTTTAGGCCAGCACTGAGTGACCTACAAGTCCAAAGACAGAGAGGGAGCTTATAGACAGAGAGGGTGAGTGAATGTGGTCGCTTTATTGAGGGGGAAGCAGACACTTCCTTGCAGCCTTTGGCTGCTGGTTTATATACAGGAGGGGCTGTGGCCCTGTAAGCACAAATGACTAAGTGCTTGGTAAGAAATTGGTAAGAAATTGGTAAGTGATCAATAAGCAGTGTAATCAGGCTGAGTCATTGATGGGGAAAGCCTAAACAAGCTGCTGAGCCAAGGGAATGAGTAGAAACATAGGTAAAAAGGGGTGCATAATCAAGAACATGGAAAAATGATGACTCACTCCATTAGTCACACATTATACCTGCACAAAAAGGTGGTAAATATGCATAGAAACACAAATGAACTGACACTATCACAAGCAAAATGACGGTTAGCAAACCCAGCCAACCCACAAAATGGCCAGGATGATCTTCCTTATCATCAGATGTATCTGACAATAATGTTGAACTCCCACCACCAAGTGAAGGTTAGATATGACACATTGTGCTGATTGTATGTGCTAACTAGATGTCATGAACTGAAGAGGGTACTACACCAGCTGAGACAACATTGGATACAAATGAAGATGCTGAAACTGGAGTAGAAGGAGATGCTGAAGCAGGGTATAATTAGATTCAATAGGAGTGAAGGTCTGATACAAAGGTGTGTTATTCATAACTACTAATCTCAACCAAATTAAGCATCACAAACATGCTCATTGTGGCCATGATCCATGCACTGAAGATATATATCCACAAAAGAGACTCACCACTTGATCCCAGATGGCACAGCTGCCAATGGCCATTTTTTACATCAATATGTATTTCAGGTTCAGGTTCGAACCAGTTCTGAACCAGAACTGAACCTAGTAGAACCAGTTCAGGTAGGTTCAGTTCAGGTTCAGGTTCAGTTCACCCCTGAAGTAGTAGGTTCGGGTTCAGGTTCAGGAAACATAGGCTCTGAACCGAACTGAACTGAACTTTACCAGCCCTAGTATGACGAATAGTTCCACGTTACCTTTTGTGACTGACTCGCAGATTCCGTGGTAGCATATGTCGATGTATTTGTAGCGAGGCTCCATTACAGGGTTGGATGCCATGAATATGGACCCCTGATTATCACTGCAAATTGAGATAGCTTTCAGCTTATAGCCAAGCTCACCAAGCAAACTTCAAATCCAGGTAACTTGGCGAGCGCAATCACTCAAAGCCATGTATTTGGCCTCAGTGGACGAGTATGTAATAGTCTTCTGTGCACGAGAAGTCCAGCTGATCAAGCCATCTGCAAGTTTCAGGTAAAAACCTGTCTGCAAGAGGTGAGAGGGAGGGTCTGATCCCCAATCTGAGTCCATGCATGCAATCAGTCCAGCACCGGATCCACCATTGTACATTAGGGAGTATGTAGGTGTCCCAATAAGATAGCAACAGATATATAGCACTTTGTTCAGGTGGTCCTGGGATGGATTTGTGGCATGGCATGAGAGATGGGTGACTGCAAAGGCAATGTTGGGCCTAGTGCCTAACATAAGGTACAGAAGGGACCCTATTACCATCTGGAAACAGGAGTGGAGATCTGCATCAACAGGCTCTGTATTTTTGGCGGCATAGTAGCCAGCTGGCAGTGGGGTGCTTGCAGACTTTGCATTTAGCATGCCGCAGCATTCAATGACCTTTTGGAGGTATGCACACTGATCCAAGTGGATAGCGCAACCCTTGCAAGTGATTTGCATATGGAGGAACTCATTTGGTTCTCCAAGGTCTCTGCACTCCCATTTGCACATGAACTGTGCTTTGATGGCATCAACAACAGCCTTGTTAGGGCTGCAGAATAAAGCATTGTCCACATATATAATACCAATGACAATGTTGGTGCCCTTCTTCTTATAGAAGAAGATGCCTGCTTCAGACTTAAGGTGCTCAAACCCAAGCTCTTTGAGGGACTCATCAAGTGTGCACCACCAAGCTAGGCCAGCCTGTTTGAGGCCATAGAGGGCACACCAGAGGCAGAGCACTTTGCACTCTTGCCCGGGAACTTGAGACAACCCTAAGGGACAAACCCAAAGAACTACCACACAAGGACTCTGAGGAGGAATAGGATGCAAGCGTCTTAGAGCGAAAACCCAAAGAGAGCTCGAATGGAGAGCCTCTGGGTGCTGGATTGCAGCAGTATATATACTACACTACATGTGTCCTGTGCGAGGCCATCCATGAGGCTGTATGCTGTACGAGGCAGTGAACACAGCTGCCATCCTGTGGTAAGGCTATGCTAATGACATCAAGGGATACAGCATGTACAGCACAAAGCTGTAGTCCAGACAGACCTACAGATAAGATGTACTAGATAAGATACTACGGTATGATAAGATAAGATGTCATCTAATCACAGATTAGATAAGATAAAAAGTTAGACTGTTACAGCGAGCGATGTCCTTGTAGGACCAATTGCAGACGCTCTCATATTGAGGCTCGTGGGTTGTGAGGGCTTTGCCCATCAGGAATTGGACTAGGTTTGCTCCCCCTTCCTTGCACATCTTTTGCACATCTTCCTCACTGGGCATTGCAGAGGTGTCAGGGAAACCACCAGGAACATGGTCTGGTGTGTCTGGTTGTGCGGGCCTAGAGGCCTCACCCACTGTTTCTCGCCATTGAGAGGCACTTTCAATATCCCAGAGTTGCTCGATGGGATGTTGCCACTCACCATACATGTTTCTGGGGCGCAATGGCGCTCTACATTCACGTTGGGGGTGGGCAGGGATATTCACTGCAGGGGGTCGTGGTGCATTCTGGTGGTGTTCAGCTTGGCCAGGGCACTGTGGTGCTGGAGGTGGTGGGTGTCTCACCGGTGAAGGCATTCTCAGTGCCTGTGGAGGCACTGGAGATGGTGTATGGGGAGGATTTGGTTGATTAGGCTCTTCCTCAGGAGCCTCAGGGTCCTCATGCTTTGAATCGTCATCCTGCACTTGGGGATGTGGATAGCCATGGTTGTGTTCCACATCATCATCACTGTTGGTATCATCAGGGGAATTCCCTGGTCGAGACCCCATGCACCTACTTAGGCCGTCTTACATGGCCACCCAAAGGTGAAAATCGGCTGAGTGTCATGGACCAGCGGATGGTAGCCCAGGAATAATTTGTTATCAATTGCCATGGATGGGCTACCTACTTAGATATTATCACAATGTAATATGGGTGGGCTAGATTGTCAATTAAGGGGAGGGTGAATGGGTCAAATTAAATATTGTCATGGAAATTAATGGGAGCACATAATTTGTGCTCACTATATCATTTGGGTGGGCCCAGGCCTGCCTTTCATTCATGTCATTGGACAAGCCCATATTGTATTATCATGTAGGTGTATAGGTGAGCTAAACCAAATCAGAGTAGCAGGGGGCACCAATACACAAATGGCACTGCGGTAATTACCCTGGGATTATTGTCAATAATCAGGGGTGTTCCTACCGTGGGTAAAGTGTCACTACCGCGGGGTGGTAATCACTAGGTTGGTAATCACTATGAGGGGTTGGTCATCACTACCATGGGGTATGGGTCACTACCACGGGTTAATAATCACTAGGTTGGTAATCACTATGAGGGGTTGGTCATCACATCCATGGGGTATGGGTCACTACCGTGGGTTAATAATCACTAGGTTGGTAATCACTATGAGGGGTTGGTCATCACTACCATGGGGTATGGGTCACTACCACGGGTTAATAATCACTAGGTTGGTAATCACTATGAGGGGTTGGTCATCACATCCATGGGGTATGGGTCACTACCGTGGGTTAATAATCACTAGGTTGGTAATCACTATGAGGGGTTGGTCATCACTACTGTGGCTTGGTCATCACTACCGCAGCTTTCTCGTTACTACCGCAGGTTGGTTGTCACTACCCTTGATATGTGGAATGATTGCAGGCAGGTATAATTCCATATTGTGTGATAATGTAAACCACATGCACCTCCTTAGGCTGATGCATACAACCACACCAGAATAAAAATCAGCTAATTAGTACAACACAGAACAGGACTATGCTAGAACCATGGTCAGTTATAATAATGGTGTGGTAGGTATGACCCATGATTTTATAATATAGGTATATAGGTGAGTATGTTCAAATCAGTCCAACACAAGGGACACCACTACACTAATGGCACTGTGGTAATAGCTATTTCAAATAAGCAGTCACTACCGTGGGTGAAGTGTGACTACCACAGGGGGTGTAATAACTACAATAGGTAAGGGGAACTGCCACGGGATACTGCTGGTGAAGTGTAACTACCATGGGGATGTAATTACAATAGGTAAGGGAAACTGCTGCTGTCATGCACCAAACAGGTTTGGTACAGTGAACATGGAAGATAATGCCTATATTGAATGATCCTTATGTGAAGGATAAGCATGACAGACCCTCATTGTAGCCATCTATCACACAAGAAGACTATCCTTATGCAAGAGATGAATGCTGACGTCCAGCAGTCATCCCTTGCACAAGAACCACCAAGAAGCAGAAGAAACTGAAGGAATAACATCATTTATGGTATGAGAAAGGAATGTACCCTTCTGCAGTCCAACTCCCATACCAGAACGATCAAAGAAGCCGAAGAATTGATGGAGAAACAAAGGAGAAAGAGAAGAAACAATTTTTAGCACCCCAAAGTCATTTTTAGGCACCCAGTGCCAGCATTCCGATATTTTGAATAGCTCCACCATTTCTGAAGCTATCAGGCACATGACTATTATAGAAAGGTGGTGGTCTGCACAGGGAAGGTCTAGCCTGAAAGAAGGGAGAAGGAGAACTGTAGGGTAACCTCAGTAGTCTGGCAAGCTACTATATATTAGTATGTACCTGTAGGATAACTACAAGGTATCAGTAGGTAGATGTGGTTAGTAGGAAAGGTACCCACCCTCAGTAGTCTGGCAAGCTACTGAGGGACTATGGTAATAGACTCTACTGTATGTGCGATGAAAGCTTATGTAAGTAGGTAAACATACCATAACAGTCTGTTTATAATCCAACAACTATACCGTCAGAGAGCCTAGAACGTGGTCTATCTGCCTGTCAAGTTCTGATGCAAATCTGTTCATTTCCCATGGTGATATTCCCCCCACAATCCAGATGTTCATCTCATCGCTCACTATGGAGTCCATATTTTCTCTGGATCATTTCTCTGCTATTGCTGCAGATCTCCACTGTGTCCTGCTCTTAGGACAGCCTCTCCCAGAGTTCCTGTGCACTGCCTGGCACATATCTTCCCACCCTGCTCCCTCAGTCCCTCTCATTCTCGGTCAGCACGTTCTCCTTGTCAGTCCTGTGTCAAGGACGTACTTTTGTCGTCTTAGGTCTATTGTCAAGCTTGAGAAGTCTTCTCTGGTCATCTCTGTGTCCCCTGAGCCCTCAGCCTATGGTCCCTTCCTCCCAGATACTTGCCATGTCCATCTTCCTCTGTCGTTCGTCTCACTTCACTGGATGCATCAAATTCAATACTCTATCTGCTTCCCTACTTTCAGATGACATCCCCCAGCACCATGACAGTTATGCCCCCACTTTATAGTGCTATTAGGAAGAAGAACCCTCTCTTGTTCTTTCCCAGAAGAGAGCTTGTCAAGGGAGCCCATGGTTGCACTTCAGCGGCATTAGAACACATGCACTATACCTTAGTGTATGCTGACCCCCCAAAAGACCTCTGGACCCCTGGTACCCTTCTTGTGGCTGTTTTGTCTTGGATCAATCCCCCTATTTATCTCAGATCTTCCCCATTCTTGTTCCATCAAATTCCTGATGGTACACAGCCCCCCATCAAACTTCTTAGGCTGTGCATCAATGACTTCTTCTGCTGTGCAGTGACTCATCCCTTGCTTACTGATGCTCTCTTGTCATCAGTATTACTCTATCCCTTTCGCATTTTGGGTATATTACTCAGCTGATGACTCACTCCCTTACCAATCAATCTTGTCATGCAGCTTACTCATTCCTTTACTCAGCAGCTTATTCATGCTCCCTATGCTTACTCATTCCTGGTTATCCCATGCTTACTGATCGCTTACAAACCCCTTACAAAGCTCTTACCAATCCCTTACCAATCCTTGACAAATTCTGCTTACTCCCTTCTCTTTTTGTACTTTAATGCTGTGCCCCTCCATGTATTTAAACCCCTGGGCTCAGCCCAGTGAGGAAAGACCCAATTGCACGAAATTATCCCTCTCTCAGACTCTCTCAGTCAGTATCCCCTCAGCTCTTTGAGTCTTGTAGGCTTCAGTGAAGGTCTAAAGGCTCTGATATCTCAAGTTTATTCAATCCATTCAAGTCCAAGTATTTCTCTAGGCTCAAGCGGAGTCTAGCCTGTCTATCCTTCATATCCCATTGCTTCTGGACGTCAGGAGCCCCCTTGCCCTTTTGCTGCACCAACCTCTAGGTGTAGTATTGCTACTTCAGTCCCAGTCACCTCAATCCCCGCTTTGACACTTCCTAGGCTTTAGGAAGAGTCTAGACCCCTATCCCCTTCGTCATCTATTGCTCCTGTACCCCAGGAGTATCCTGCATCATCGTCTGCATCACCCTGTTGGTGTAGATCCGCTTCCCCCCTCCTCAGCACATCCTCTCTGGACACTGCGGAGGTAAACCACCACTCGCACATTTTCATAGTCCTTTGTTGGTGTTGTGTTTGGGTTATTACTCCGACCAAAATCCACACTTTGACTCACAATGCAGGACTTAGAAAAAAAATTGGAGTTGTTGTGATTACAAATCACATCACAACAACTCCAAATATTCTCTACATAAGTCCCACATCACCTCTGTCTCCCATTCAACCACAACAACAACAACACATCGACCACGACTCGCTATCAGGTACGTACCACCATATGCAGCACCCGCCACTAACACACGACCACAACAGCCCCAGCATCGTCCAATGACGACGACCCCCCACCCATTGTCTCTGATGGACGATCACAGACGATCATGACCCCCATCCCAGCGCTGTCCAACGACGACAACAAACCCCAGCCCATCCTCTCTAATGGACGACCACGACCCCCATCCCAGGACCCCCATTCCGTTGTCGTCCAATGACAACGACCCCCATCCCAGCACAATCCAATGATGACAGCGACCCCCAGCCCATCCTCTCTGACAGATGACCACGGACAATGACCCTCATCCCAGCACCCCCATCTCAGTGTCATCCAACAATGACATCAGGAAATTGGTGAGAAATAGATAAAGCATTACCTACCATTTTCATGCATGTCAAGTGTATCCTGAGATATCATTCTGATGAAGCAGTAGATCAGGCTAGATAATCCAGGGTAGTGTAGATAGCATTGACCAGATATATTCATTATGGGTGAACATGAGCAAGCACATTCCTCAGCTATATCTGATTACTTTGGCTCACAATGGTAGCCAAGGCCAATTGTCCAACAGAATTTGATTATTTGATCAAGTATTCCTATTAGTGCACATAAGCTAACCAACCCTCATCTGGACAGTACTGGACAACACTGACCAGTTGTCCCCAACTCTCCCAGACTATTCCAGTAGTATTGTTTATGTAAATCAATTTATATTATCAATTCTATATAAAATACAAAACTACAGTATATATCCTGTCTATGCTGTGGGTGGTGGTGGTCAATGCACAGTGGTGGTGGTGGGCATGGTGTCAACGCAGGTGGTGGTTGGCATGTCAACATTGGTGGTGGTGGTAGTGGTGATGGTCGTGTCACCAACGCAGGTGGTGGGGTCGTCCACAGGTGGTGGGGTGGTGCAATGCTGGGGGGTGGGACAATGGTGGTGGTCATGTCATCGATGGTCGTCGCCGTCTGACGACGCTAGAAGGTGGGGGTGGGACAACGGTAGTGGGGGGTGGTGGTTGCGTCGGTCATCGTCGTCGTCGTCGTCGTCTGATGATGGTGGTGGTTGCATTGTCGACGCTGGGGGTGGGACGATGGTCATCGTGGTTGCCTGACAAGGGCGGTGGTGGTCGCGTCGTGGACGGTCGTTGTCATCGCCGTCTGACGACGCTGGAAGGTGCGGGGTGGGACGACGGTCATCATCGTCGTCTGACGACAGTGGGTGGTGGTGGTGGTCGCATCGGTCGTCGACACTGGTGGGGGGTGGTACAATGCTGGTTGTTGTTGTTGTTGTCATCGTCATTGACCGTGGTTGCGGTTGCGGTTGCGTGTTGTCGTCCAGGTGCTGGTGGTGGTCGCATGGCAGTTGTCGTTGTCGTTGTCGTTGTCGTTGTCGTTGTCGTTGTCGTTGTCGTTGTCGTTGTCGTTATCGTTGTCGTTGTCGTTGTCGTTGTCGTTGTCGTTGTTCAAGTGGTGGTGGTGAGGGAAGGGGGGTGGGACGATACTGGTGTGGTGGTGGTTGAAGACAGAATGAGGATGAGGGACTTAGAGAAATTTCTTGAAGCATCTGTGTTTGTGTTTGTGTATATGATTATATCAGCATACTGACTACCAACATTTCCTAATAGTATCTACTGCTTTCCTACACCAAGAGTGAGTGGGAACCTTTGACCATTTAAGGTAGGAGTGCTACTACACCTTTTACTACACTTTTTGGTACACTTTTTAGTACACTTATTGTGACACTTTTACTACACTTTTGGTAACACTTTCAGTAGTAAGCCTGGGCCACTTGCCAAATGGCAAAGTGAAAGGGTTAGGGAGCTGATAGGCTTGACAAGAGGGCAAAAGCTGATAAGTGTAGTGCCATTCTGGCAGGTTAATTATAATTGATTATATGCTAGAAACATGATGTTAGCAAGATGACCAGGCTCTGCAACTCTGTTGAAAGATAGACCATCAAATATAAGTGGGATGCCATTCTGGCAGGTTAACTATAATTGATTATATGTGGGACACATAATGGTAGCAAGATGACCAGGCTCTGCAACTCTGTTGGAAGATAGACCATCAAAGATAACAAGATGCCATGTCTGTCCTGCATTACCTACAATAAACCATTCTGATATGCACTTGATCATTGTACTCAGTTATGCTAGTTGAATTGTAAGGGTGTTTAATTGCTGATATTTGGGTATATTACAATATCATTCTGATGTATGTTTATAATGTGTATCAGGAAATATCATTTCTTCCCCAATTTCCTGATGGCCCGATGACCCCCAGCCCATTGTCTCTGACAGACGACCACAACCCCCATCCCAGCGCCGTCCAATGATGGTGGCGACCCCCAGCCCATCCTCTCTGATGAACGACAATGATGACCCCCTGCCCGTCATCTCTGACGGATGACCACAGATGACGATGACTACCCCTACGTCGCCTCTAATGGATGAAGACCAACGATAACCACCCCTGTCCCAGCGTCATCCAACAATGACAACGACAATGACCCCACCACCACCAACCACGACGACAATGACCAGCCCCAGCAATGATGACACTCCCTGCATTCCCATCCCCAGCATTCACCAGCACATCACCCAAAGATGACGATGGCATTCTCCCAGCCCAGTGTCGTCTGGTGACTGCGACGATGCATGCCCTGTGTCCCCCAGCCCCAGCTTGATGATGCCCCCCTATTCATATATAATATATATATTTGTTGTACTAGTGTTTTTTTGTTCAGAATTAATATAAATTTATTAGCATGAATATTGAATAAATTAAGTGGCAAAAGAATACAGATGGATACAGCTAATGGCCTGGCTGGTCTGGCTAATCTTAATAGTCTAATTGGTCTGACTGGTCTGAGTCTCTGAATTGTCTGGCCAGTCTTACTGATGTGACTTGTCTGGGTGGCCTGACTGGTCTGGTTGGTCTGGATTGTCTTAACTGTCTGACCAACTTACTATCTAAGGGGTCTGACAGGTCTGACAGGTCTGACAGTCTGGGTGATCTGATTGGGCTGGGTGGTCTGGATGGTCTGGACTGTCTTGACTGTCTGACTGACTTACAATCTGGGTGGCCTGACAGGTCTGACATGTCTGAATGGTCTTCACTGGCTGACTGACTTATGATCTGGGTGGTCTGACAGGTCTGACAGGTCTGGATGGTCTTAACTGACTGACTGACTTACTGCCTGAGTGGTCTGACTGGTCTGACTGGTTTGGATTGTCTTAACTCTCTGACTGACTTACTGCCTGGGTGGTCTGACTGGTCTGACTGGTCTGGATTGTCTTAACTCTCTGACTGACTTACTGTCTGGGTGCTCTGACTGGTCTGGAGTGGTCTGGACTGTCTGACTGGCTGGCTGGTCTGGCTGGTCTGACTGGTCTGACTGATCTGGTGGTCTGGCCATCTGGTTTCAGACACCCTGGTCTGATGGTCTGGAATGGCTTGACTGACTTATCTTATCGACAAGAATGCATGATTAGATGAAGTACAATCTCATCTTATCTTATCTAATCTAATCTTGGAGATTCCAGAGATCACAGTTACATGTGATTCGGAGTAGCTGTTACTGGTTTACCAGAACATCACATGACTGGCTCCACAGGAGACCTGGAACTGTCACATGCAATGCACGTGTACAATACATGCTGATGCACATTACAAGGCACATTTCCAGTTAACTACCATTATGGAAACTGCACCTACTACATATGGAAATATGGTGAAATAGGCGAGAATAATACTTATCTACGCACAGACCATGTACCACAGGTATATATACCCTGTAGGATTCCCTGTAGTTCCTTAGATCAATCCAGTTCAACTGTTCTCTCATTACTCGCTACTTCAAACAACTCAACTTCAAGAACCAGCTACTAGCTATCAAGGTACGCTTGTGCTACCCATTGCTGTCGCCTGTTACGACCATGTCCAACTCCGGATCATATCCGGTTACTCTGGTCACATCGCAGTCCTACAGCTCAACTCCAGTCATTCTCAGTTACTCCAGTCAACGGTCGCACAGATAACCTTCTGCTAACTACGACCCTTGGTCTAACCCGCTGTCACGCACCAAACGTGTTTGGTACTGTGGACATGGAGAAAGTTAGCCGATGAAACTAATGCGAAGAATGCACACCCAAGATCTGTTGAAAGATTGTCCCGACTTGAGGGATACAGACAGCCCTCGCTATCCATATCACGCAAAGTCAAGACTATCCTTATGTGAAGAATGAATACAAGCTTGTCATAGCCATCTATCGCACAAGAATGACTATCCTGGGGCAAGAGATGAATGCCATCGTCTGGCAGTCATCCCTCGCACAAGAACCACCAAGAAGCAGAAGAATCCAAGGATTGATGATCATTTCAGTATGAGAGAGGAATGCAACCTACTGCAGTCCAACTCCCATACCAGAACAACCAAAGAAGCAGAAGAAACGATAGAGAAACGAAGGAGAAAAGGAAGAATCATTTTTAGCGCCCAAATGTCAAATTTAGGCGCCCAGTGCCGGCATTCCGATATTTTGAATAGCTCCGCCATTTTTGAAGCTATCAATCATGTGACTATACCATCATGGAGCCTAGACCATGGTCTATCTGCCTGTCAAGTTCCGACGTAAATCCGTTCATTTCCCATGGAGATATTCCACCCGCAATCCAGACACCCGCTTCATCACTCACTATGGAGTCCACATTTTCTCTGGAACGTTTCTCTGCTATTGCAGCAGACCTCAACTATGTCCTGCTCTTGGGACAGCCTCTCCCTGAGCTCCTGTGTACTGTCTGGTACATATCTTCCCAGCCTGCTCCCTCAGTCCCTCTTGTTCTCGGTCAGCGCATTCTCCTTGTCAGTCCTGCGTCGCGCACATACTTTGGTCGTCTCAAGTCTATCGTTAGACTTGAAAATTCATACCTGGTCGTCTCTGTGTCTCCTGAGTCCTCTGCATATGGTCCTTTCATCCCAGAGTCCTGTCACATCCATCTCCCTCTATCATTCATCTTGCTTCCCTGGACACGTCGAATCCGCTACTTGCGATTCTCTTCCCTGCTATCCCGCAACAAACACGAATGAAACAGTGCTCTAGAACCCTTCTTAGGAGCCCTAATAGAGTACAGAACCTTCCCCTTACTGCTCAAGGGAAGACTGCACTTCGGGAGCACCAAATTTCACGTTTTTGCTCTACAGAAGCCCAAGGGATTTGTGACACTCTGTGACCAGCTGTGACTCTACTTGTCATTCCAGGCCCCCTGACACTGCTCTTCTGATTGGATCAATTCTTTTATTATCCCCCAGCCACTCCCATCAGTGGCACTGCTTCAGAAGCTCATCTCCAGATCTAAAGTTCAATAAATCATAGGTTGTGCTTCCCTTCTTTCTGAGTCACACAGAGTCACTCTGGCTCACTCTGACTCACTCTGCTGCGCATTATTCATCCCCTCTTGGCATTACTAATCCCCATTACTCCCCTTACCAATCACTTACCAATCATCCTTCAAATCATGCTTATCATGCTGCTTATCAATTCATGACTCATGCCCCTATGATTCATATGCATTATGTCATCGCATATGCTCATTTAGCTTCGATCTACTCATCCCCTGCTTTCCCCCCTTCTCTTTTGGGCCCCATGCAATGGTTTTTCCATATTCTTGATTATGCACCCCTTTTTACCTATGTTTTTTCTCTTTCCCTTGGCTCAGCAGCTTGTTCAGGCTCTCCCCATCGATGACTCAGCCTGATTACACTGCTTATCAATCGCTTACCAATTTCTTACCAATCTCTTACCAAGCACTTAGTCATTTGTGCTTACAGGGCCACAGCCCCTCCTGTATATAAACCAGCAGCCAAAGGCTGCAAGGAAGTGTCTGCTTCCCCCTCAATAAAGCGACCACATTCACTCTCCCTCACTGTCTATAAGCTCTATCTCTGTCTTTGGACTTGTAGGTCACTCAGTGCTGGCCTAAAGCTCCTATATTGCTGTTTATCAGATATATCTTGTATCTGATCATTTCTCTAGGCTCAAGCACAGTCTAGCATCACTGTCCACTCCATCCCATCACTGTCCATCGCATTCTTGAAGCAGGAACTGTCCCCTTGCTTCCCCTCTGCTCCATCACTGCTGTATCACCCCTATCATCAATCTATCATTGCTCTTCTATCCCAGGACTCTTCCTAACCACTGTGGTAGGCTGAAGAGGAGTCAATACCATCCCAAGTCGCATTCCATCCCCATCAGAAGCCCTTCCCTTCCCTCCTGCATCCTGCCTGAAGGCGTGCAGCACATCCCTCTGAGGAGATTAAATACCAGAAACGCAAAGGAAGACCACCACTCGCATATTGCTGTCATTTGGTGTTGGTTGTTGGTTGTTCTGACCTCTTCCCTCACTTAGGCGCACACCGCATACAGTCTTTACCACACTTGCCCGTCTACCCTGCCTTGACGTGAGTTCTCCGTGAACTCATTATATCTCATACCTTGTAGTATTTTCACCGGACCTGTTTTATTTTCATCAGACCTGACTTTATTTTCGTCGGACCTGGTCTATCCCTTACTCCAGTCGTCCTTTGTCCGCCATTAGGCTGTTTACTTGTCACCATATATACTTGTCCCTAGTTTGCACTTAGTATAAGTACTTTGTAGATTATCCTGTACTCCTCAGTCTGAAATCAACTATAGTCACTACTCCTGTCCCTGTCTCTGTCTCTGTCTCCGTCATTGTCACCTTGACTGGAACCTACGCAAGGGATCAACGCACGTCATCCTTGTCATTGAATCCAAGTGGTCACCAACTCCGGCCGAACTATCCCTTGTCCAGCCCTCTGCCCTCCTCCTTCGTCTGCCTTCATCCGGACTTGACCGGACCCCCTACTGGAGTAGACCCAGACTTGACATCGCCCCAGTTTTGTTGCTACAGGTTATGAGCCCTGTTTAAGACCATAGCAGATCATACATGGCAGTGCTGTCTACATCACTGTGTTCTGTTATGAATCTTAGACAGCTTGTAGCTGAAGTTCTTCACAAGTTACCATTTGTTTTTGCCGTGATATCTCTTACGATATATTCTTCATTTGTGTTTTGGTTTGAAAGCTGGAGATACAACTACATAGCTGCACTCTTCATGTGTTATGCAGTTCGTCTCTTGGTTACCTCACAGCCACCTGCTCCTCCTCCTACCATTGCTGAGTATATGGGATTATTCCCTGATGCCAGTAATCCCCTTAATGATGGTGACAAACTCGTTACCATTGATACAACAGCACCTCCTAGTGTTCACCAGTCGGTGGACTTTTATTGGAGAGAAGCTGTGTGGAATTACCGCATGTATCAACCTAGGGAAAACCACAGCGGTGATTCACTTAGTGGAAATTTGGGACATATTAGGAGGCCCCTACTTCTTAGTAGGGAGGAGCAACTCACCCTCATTAGTCATGACCGTTTTTTATGGTTACATTGACTCTCACATCATTGTTCCTGACCTTCAGTGGGCATTTCCCTACCAGTTTCGCATTCTGTTCAGACATTGGCAATCTGTTATCATTGAAGCTCTTCCATATGATGAAGAGATTCTCATTGATAATGTTTCAGATGCCAATTACCTTCAAACAGACGTCAGACTCCGACTTGAGGAATTTGCAAGAGAACAGGCTCAGACCGATCTCTTTGTGGAACTCATCGAGAGGCAACTCGCCAATTTACGTTCCCGCGCCTCTGGCCAGGAGCGAAAGTGAGTTAGCCATGCAGGAGGAAGGAAGGAGACAACAGGGACAGAGACTGGAAAGAGTAGGAAGACACCGATACGTGGTACAACCGTGACATGGCCCTACTTCACCTCCCTCCTATGCCACTGACCGCTGTGCAGCTCTTCGTGAGCGCTGGCAACATCGGGCAGATATGATTGCTGAAGGTGAAGTCACCACTGACATTCAGCCCGATCTGGAAGAGAATGGACCCCTGTCTACTGGTGGAGTCTGGACTCAGTACGTGCTTGGCGTTACACAAGAGTTCTATACTGAGCTTCAGCCCGGTATGGGTCATGCCGCGCACTTGGAATGCCACCCTTCTGCAGAGTTTGGCGGCCAAGTGATGCAGGGAGTCGTCCCAGCTTACCGGAGACATCTCGACAACACCCCATTTCCTCTTGTTGTTAACCCGCACCCAGAACCAGAACAGGGTCAGGTCAGGGGCATGGTTGGTGAGGACCTAGCCATTGTTTATCCAGAGAACCCTATAGTCCATTGGGCTTTTCACAGGTCGTATTATCTCCCCTCTGCTAAGCTTCATGCTTACTCAACGCCACATGCCCAAGCTAACTTCATCGGGGTAGACTATCCATCACTCCAGTATGAAGATCCTGCTCTCATGACCGTCCCAGCATTTTGGATTGATCCCTGCCCAGAAGTCTACCAGCCAGCCAGTCGTTGGCGGCATCCTTTCTACCCTGAGCAGTGATTTTCCGGAGCTATCCCATCTCTTCGGGACTGGCATGACTGGCTCAAAGTCAACTTCTGGTATACCTGGAAGCAGAGGACACAATGAGCACAGTTCTCGATACCCGCGTGCATGGAGCAACCCAGTCTCCTCTTTGAGGAAACAAGGGACCTCTGGGTGGCTCACACCACTCTCATCCATCTTGATATGGTGGATTACCAAGGCGGAACATTTTTGTTCCATGGACTCCAGCCCAACTGGCCGACTAGTCAGGATCGATGCGACAATCTCACACTCCTGCATGAATGTCACCAGGCTGGAGGAGAAGGTGATGAAGCTTTCAACAATATTGCAGAAGGATCAGATGCCAGGATTCCTGGAGGAGCCCTTGATTAGGTGCTACCCGAGTCCCTATTGGCACCCTATTCCCTACTCTGGGAAGGGTAGACCACTGAGGAAGTCCGATAATGGACTCCTCAAATCTGTCTCTGCATATGTCCTTTACGATAAGGCTCTGGTTGTTCTTTTTACCCCTTATGAAATTTTTTCACGGTCTATGCTTACGTTTGAATACTGGTCTTTAGATGGCAACCAGGTTGCCTCTAATTACCATTATTGTCCTGATTACGATTTGGATATTTTCCTTGACATTTTACCTAGGCATTGGTCTTATCAGACGTTTACAATACCTACGGACTCCTTGGACTCCTCATCTTCAACAGATGAGGATACACAGTCCGAGTCTTCTTCATCTTCTGAGGAAGAACTTTTGTTTCTTCCACCTGCTTCTACTACTGCTGTACCAGAACTGATTTTACTAAATCTTTTTGATTTCTGAATATACCAGAAGCATTATGTCTGGCAACACCAGTGACATGAAGAAGACCACACCCACTCTTACAGGTGCATCCAACTACTTGGAATGGAAGTTGGCCATGAAGTCGCTTTTACAGATCATGGGAGTCTGGCACTATATGCATCATCAGGTAGCTGCTGTTGTTGCTGGACAGGCTGGTGCAACTGCCGAACAGCAAGCAGCTGATGAAACCAATCGGGATAAAGCCCTCGGTACAATCACATACTACACCTCACTGCTCATCAGACAGAACTTGATGAATGAGAACGAACCTCATATGGTTTGGACCATACTCAACATGTCTTACGGGACTCCTGGCGCTGCCGGTGTCTTTGTTGAGTTCAAGCATCTCATGCGGATGACTATTCCTGGAAACCAGGATCCCACCTCAGCTGTACATCATATGCAGTCAATGATTGGTTACTTGGCCTCTAACAGCCTCACTCTCCCCGACTCGGCACAAGCCATGCTTCTTCTTGGCACCTTACCTAATGAATGGCAAGGCTTTGCTTCCACACTCCTGGCCACCTTATTGGTCAATCCTACTGCCACTCAAATTGCTGTGGGCATACAACACCTCACGTTCAATGCGGTTCTTCTGAAGATTATGGAAGAATGGTCCAGGAAGTCCGGCAAGTCTATAATGCTGACAATAAAGAAGGAGCAAAATGTGCAGGCAGGACCTTCTCGCCCTAGATGCAAGAAGTGTTCCGGACATCATAGCACCATGGATCACCGTGATGACTATAAAAAGACGTTCACTCCTAATGCCACCGCAGGCCCTTCTACATTCCCGCCGAAGAATATGGGTGGTGGTAAAGGGAAAGGAGGAGGAAAGGGAAAAGGAAAAGGAAAAGGAAAGCCTTACAAGGGGAAAGGCAAGCAGCACCAATATGCTACTGAACAAACTGCTCAGATCGTCGAGCTACAAGACTCTGACGATGAATCCGATGCAGGGTCCATCTCTAACATTCCTGAGACAGGCTGGTCCGTGCTCACTCCATCCCAACTTGCTGCAGAGTCAGTATTACGTTCTGTGCGTAATGACCTGGCAAGATGAAAAAGGGATGATGAGGACTATGCACATAGACTTGCTATGAGACCATGGACTCCCGATGATGGGACAATACTGTATCGTGATGACGGTTTTGTTTGCGACCAATATGATGACAACCTTGACTGTTATACTGTGTGTTCCTCTAAGGAGTGCAACCACAGGTGTCTTTGTTCATCATTTCCCCACTCAGGACACAAAGCTGAATCTCACTGCCCAAAGCATAAACATCTATCAGGTCTATGGTTGATAGATTCCGGTGCAACCGTTCATTCCACACCATATCACGACGATTTCCTAACCTATAAGGATCTCGCAAGACCAATAAATGTAGGCACTGCTGGCGCTGAAGTTATTCAGTTTGTAGGCATAGGTACAGTTGCCTTCAAAGCAAAAGTTGGCAATGTACAAAAAGAAATCTATCTTCAACACATCTATCATTCTCCATCTGGAGACAAGCAAATCTGCTCACTTCAGTGGCTTACCACTAAACTCAAGATGAAGCTGTACGCTGACGCGAAGATGACTTGTGTCTTCGATTCACGAAATGAAGTCTTCTTGGAAGGGACTAGGTTAATTCCAAAAAACAATCTCCATTGGTTCCATGGGAAACCCCTACATCAGACTGGAGCTCTTGGACTTCTTGTGAATTTGACATCAAATCCATCTCAACGGTGCAATGTGCAACCGTAACAGACAAATTCAACAGTTATGATCTATGGCATAGTCATTTAGGACATCCTAACCCTCAAACCATGCAGCATGCTTCTCGCGCTACCGATGGTATTGACAAATTGGAAGTTCCTACTCAGACACCTATCTGTCCTGATTGTCAGATAGGAAAAATGCCTTCTAGGTCTTTTCCAACTTCCGATAATCGAGAGGAGAAAGTACTTGGGATGGTGCACTGCGACCTGGTTGAGTTCCCTGTCTTGTCTTACTATAGACACAAGTATTGTCTCACGATCATAGATGACTATTCTGGGTATGGCACCATTTGCCTTTTGCGGCTCAAGTCGGACACCACTACCACATTCTCTACCTGGGTAACCTGGGCTGAGAAGCAAATGGGTAAAAACCTACTCAAAGTCAGATCCAATCAAGGAGGAGAATTCATGGCAACCGTGTTTAAAACCTTCCTCACCTCCAAAGGAGTAGAACAACAACTCTCCATTTTGGATCATCCACAACAAAATGGTTGCGCTGAAAGGTTCAATCAGATCTTACTTGAGAAGGAAGAAACCATGCACCATGCAGCTTGTCTACCAAAGAATCTGTGGAACTTCACTCTTGACACTGCAGTCCACATCTACAACAGGACACCTATGCGTCACATTGGTTGGAAAACACCAGTCGAACTTCTGTTCAACAAGAAGCCTGACATCTCATACCTTTGAGTATTTGGATGCCTAGCTTATGTCCACATTGCAAAGGACAAGCGAAAGGATAAACTCACACCAAAAGCTGAAGAAATGATATTCCTAGGATATGAACCAGGAACAAAAGGCTACCGCTTCTTGTGGAGTAACAGATCTATATATGTGGAAACAACTGCCACATTCATTGAAAATTTATTCCCAAATTGTCCCAAAGACAAGTTGAAAAAGAAAATCAATATACCTGAACCAATTCATCCTTCTGAGGAAGAAACCACAGAAGCTACACGTAACAACGATGAAGAAAATCACCAACCTCCACCCGATGATCTGGACATACCACCTGTTGACCCATATCAACCAAATGAGAGTCACAGAAGAGGTGATGAATCCAAAAGAGACACCACAAAGCCACAAGGTCCAACCCAATGCCCCCCTAAACCTACAGTTGAGGAAGTCGCTGACGACGACACGCAAGCTCCTCAGGGTGGCAATACTAGTTCTGGCAACAGACATGCGGAAGAAGAACTTGGATATGTTTTTAACAGACAAAATCAGGCATGGGAACGCCCTCAAGAGGCTCCACAACCTGAAGAAGATGTCTTCTACTTTGATGAAAATAACCGAGAACACCCTATCCCAAATGTCATTGTTCCTCATATACCAAATCCAATCCGTCACAACCCCCCTCGAATTCGTAATCCACCTCTGAGACCAGGAAATGTTTATGGTCAGAGAAATCTGGTGGATATAGAACGAGAAATTGCAAAGGAACGAGAATGGACTAAAACAGTATTAGGAAGAGGAATTCCAACAATTCCTCGAACAGAACCAATGGTTGAACCACGACCAAACCCTCCTGCACCTGCAGAACCTCAAGAGGCTCCCGCCACTGTTCCACTACAATCCATGGATGAAGATGAGAATGAAATGGAAGATGTCATTGTTCCAAATAGTGATATTGACACCATGGTTCAACTGGGTCAACACTATATTCTCAACTATATCATGAAGCAGGCAGCAAAGCCGCTCAAAGGAATACCTTATCACTATAAGGATATCCGAAACTATCCAAAGGAGGAACAGAAGTTATGGGAACAGGCATGCAAGGAGGAGATTAAATCGATTGAAGATCGAAGCGTATGGACTTTGGTGGATTGTCCACCAGATTGAAAACCCATCAAATGCTGTTGGGTATTCACAAAGAAATCAGATGGAAGATATAAAGCCCACTTGGTTGCGAAAGGCTTTTCACAAATATATGGTGAAGACTACGATGAAACCTTCTCACCGGTCACACGCTTTGAGACAGTACGACTGCTCTTGGCTTATGCATGTCAAAATGACTGGGAAATTGAAAGTCTTGATGTAAAGACTGCCTTCTTATATGGGCGACTCAATGAAGAGATCTACATGGAGCAACCCGAAGGTTTCAAAGTTCAAGGTTCAAGTAACAAGGTCTATTGTCTATTGCACGCTCTCTATGGCCTGAAGCAAGCTGCATTAGCATGGAACAAAGAACTACACAAATCGCTCCTAAAGCTCAACTTCAAATGTTCCAAAGCCGATCCTGGAGTATACATCTACCAAGATAAATCAGGCATCATGCTGTTCATCGTATACGTCGACGATGGACTACTTATGTCAAATTCTGCCAGTCTTCTTAAGAAGAAGAAAACCGCATTCCTCAACATATGGGAAGCATGCGACATGGGTCCAGTACAAGAATACTTAGGATTCAAAATCACTCGCAATTGTGTTAAATGCTCAATGGTGTTACACCAACATCCCTATGTAATGAAAGTTCTCAAACGCTTTCAAATGGAAAACGTCAAACACATCTGCACACCTTTACCTGCTGGGTATCAACCATCTACAGCACCAAAGGACTACAATGCAAGCCCAACTACTAGACAACGGTATCAATCCATAATAGGTTCACTCCTATTTGTCATGCTTGGCACGCATCTGGACATTGCATTTGCCATCATAAAGATGTCACAATTTATGGCAAATCCGACAGAAGAACACCTCTCGAAGGCACTTCATATAGTGAAGTATTTGGGTTCATGTCATATCCATACTTTTCCCAGTCGCAACTCTGGTCTAACCCTGGCCCACCTGACCTCCCCTTAGGCATAGATGCAACTCCAGATCTAGTCTGGCCATCTCCAGCCTCATAGCTGCACTCCAGCTTAACTCCAGTCACTATGTCCATCTCCGCCTCAGGACTAAACCCCTGTCTTCCTACAGACAGATCCGCGGTCTAACTCCTCCATGTTGGACCTGTACCTACCATTAGTTGTAGTTGCTACTCCGGTTTCAGTCCGGCCACTCCCTTTGTCTGGTCTGTGATCTAGCCCAACTCCGGCTGGTACATCCAACTCCGGCTCAGGTCTGCTCCTGTTCCGCTCCACTTCCCCTGATAGGTCCACCAATAGCCTTGGACATTTCCATGTCCAACTCCACACCTTCCTCCAGCTACTCTGCCCTTCCTCCACCTGTGCACTCCCTCCGCTCTTGCACTTCCTCCAGTCCCACTTCCTCCAGTCCTGGACATTGCTCCGGACTTAACATTAGTTAAGTCCACCTCCAACCCTTACTTGTCCTCTTCTGACCTAGTTCCCTTTACCTACTTGTCCCTGCATCTGCTCCGTCATCCCTGTAATCCTAGTTCCCCATTTCTGCTTCCGCTCTGGTTTATTTTCCTGTCTGCTTCTGCTCCATCCCTTGTCCCGACTAAGGTGTTTACTTGTCACTGTATATACTCACCCTAGTTCTCATTTACTATATAAACTACCGTACTCCGGCCTAGTAGATCCTTAGATCAAGTCTCAACTAAGATACTCCCCACTCTGTACTACCCACCATGCTCTCCTAATCCCATCTTGTTCTCCTGAACTCCGGCCAACTCCGGCCTCTGTCCTATCTTGCCCCCTTGGTCCTATGTCCGATCCTAGCAAGTCTCCTACTCGCACGAGGGCAAAAGCCACCTCCATCCCAGACTCAACGCTAGACCTCTCAGGACTTATCCCACCTCTGGGATGTCCTTCGCTCTGGACAAGCTGTGCTCAACTCCGGACCATTTTCCCGCAGTCTGGACTTACTCCCTGTGCTTCTCTAGTGCCCGGACTTCGTTCGTTTGGCCCGGACTTGACTCTCCGCACTAACTAGCACCTACTAGTGTCTGGACTTACCTCCTCATTAGTCCCCTGCACCTCTGGACCTCCTAGTAAGATTGTTGAGGAGAACCGGTCTTGACAGTTCAACTCCAAATCTTGCCCTTCATTTTTCAGGAGGAGCTTCGTCATTGGATTGCTATTCTGACTCTGACTGGGCAGGCAATATTGAAACAAGATGATCAACTAGCAGTTATGCCATCTTCCTTGGCAATGACTTAATCAGTTGGCGATCACGCCGACAACCTACTGTGGCACTGTCATCAACAGAAGCTGAGTACATGTCAATGTGTGACTGTGCACAACAGATTCTATGGATCAAATCCCTCTTTCAAGAGTGTCATCTCTCACTCCAACACTACATGATGTTCAGAGATAACAAAGGCGTTATTCATATCGTGCGAAATCCAGTAATGGAAGGACAGTCAAAGCACATTGATATCAAGTATTATTTCCTCCACGAATGCGTTGAGAAGAATACTTTCTTGCTTGACTATGTTCCTACTGATCAGCAGAAGGCTGACATGATGACGAAGAATCTGACATGGCAGAAATTCCAAGACAATCGCTCACGACTAAACCTTCTAGAGTACAAGTCTTAGCAAGGAGGAGTGTCAACAAGAATGCATGATTAGATGAAGTACAATCTCATCTTATCTTATCTTATCTAATCTTGGAGATTCCAGAGATCACAGTTACATGTGATTCGGAGTAGCTGTTACTGGTTTACCAGAACATCACATGACTGGCTCCACAGGAGACCTGGAACTGTCACATGCAATGCACGTGTACAACACATGCTGATGCACATTACAAGGCACATTTCCAGTTAACTACCATTATGGAAACTGCACCTACTACATATGGAAATATGGTGAAATAGGCGAGAATAATACTTATCTACGCACAGACCATGTACCACAGGTATATATACCCTGTAGGATTCCCTGTAGTTCCTTAGATCAATCCAGTTCAACTGTTCTCTCATTACTCGCTACTTCAAACAACTCAACTTCAAGAACCAGCTACTAGCTATCAAGGTACGCTTGTGCTACCCCGTTGCTGTCGCCCCAGTTTTGTTGCTACATATCTGACTTATCCATCTTAACTATCTGATTCCAGACAATCCAGACGCTGTAAGAGAGTTAAGACCAATTGTCACCTTGCTGATGTGGTCTGGGACACTGATGTACTGAGAATAACTGGTGGTCTGATGGTCTGACATCTGACAGTCTGACAGTCTGGTAGTCTGGCATACTAATGTTCTGAGAATAACCAGTGGTCTGATAATTACTGACCATCTGATGGACTGATGATCTGATGGGCTGATGGTCTGGTGGTCTGGTGGTCTGGGACTCTGATGTACTGAGAATAACTGGTGGTCTGATGGTCTGATGGTCTGACATCTGACAGTCTGGCAGTCTGGTAGTCTGGCATACTAATGTTCTGAGAACAAAGGCTGACAATCTGACAATCTGAGAAACTGCTGGTCTGATATCAGAAAAGCACATTTCTGAGTGTCTGACCAACTGGTGATCTGAAATTTTCTGAGATTTTCTGATACCAGTTTTTTTCAGTGCCCCAGTTTTTTTCAGACCTTCAGAACTTTTGTCAAGTTGCTGATGGATGCACTCACCCTATCCAGCAGAGGGCCAAGGGCCCGACCTGCCCACCCCCCTGCCTTATGGCAGGGGGCTAGCATGTGCACTAGTTATATGACATTGTAGGATGGATACTAGAGGCATATACTAGGTAAAACCATGGCATTTCAACTAAGTATAGTACAAAAAGCATTCTGCAGAGTGAGTCATCCATGAGAACATATCAATGTGCAATCTAGGTATGGAGAAAGATGTAGTGACCTGCACGAGGTATGAGAGCTTGCAACTTTCAAGTAAGGTTCAGCAGCAAGCAGTGCATCCGTAATCATATACTCGATAGCCTTTGCTATGAGAGCCGTCAGCATATCACCAACCCTGACGCGGAAATGACATCCTCACTGGTTTTGTGGTTGTATACGCGCTTGTGCAGAGAAAAGCGCGTATAATACAGCTCGTAGATTTGATTGGCGTCCTTGATGTCGTAGCATATCTCGTTATTTATGACACGTGCGGAGATGAGTCTGCGGATGGCCATGGCAGCGGACTCTGTGAATGAGCTTCCAGCACGATGTGATCTGCGCTCACCTTGAAATGGAAATATCCCCCCTGTCTCCCACTGCGTGACAGTCCCTTAAGATGTAATCGAACCTGCTCGACGTCAACAATTGGGCGTGGAGCAGACCAAACTTAACTTCCTTATCTACATCCAATCCATTACGATTATTGGCCACAATCTCGAATAAGAACGGCTTCTCCGTCCCAAGACTATGGGCTGGTCAGCGGGTTTTCTGAGGTTACCGTTGCACGTGATACTTACGGACAACGTGTCTTATCGCCTGCAATCAATGCTTTGACGATAGCAATCTCCTCTGGTGTAATGTCGAGGAGATAGGTATCCACCATATCATCAAACATCATCTTGGATGCGTCTTCATGCTTCCACTTTTTACCTGGACTGCAATATCTCTAGCTTTCAGACTTGCAGACAGATGTATATGCTACTTACAATGCTTTTGGTATGAAAACGCCGTCCCAGAGGTGCGACCAGGGACCGTGGCCAAGATCGTGACAAAGTCCGGCTAATTCAACGCATTTAATGTCTTGTTCCGAGATACCTAACTGCGGCTGACTATCTCGGAGATGTGCCGCCATGAGTCTTGCCAGGTGGCCAATGCCTGTGGGGAAATGGGGCTCTTGTCAATACATGTTACAAGAGGGATGAAGTAAACCGCATCAAGACAATGTTCGAAGCGATTGTGAGATGCGCCTGGGAATACGTAGTACGAAACCCCAAGCTGTTGGATGTATCTCAACCGTTGGAAGTGTTTTCTTCGATATATACGCGCCCGTCAGACCTAGTGGGGAGAATTCGGATCGAGCGCACTCACGCATCGATGAAGGAGCAGATCAATGGCAAAAGCGACACTTTTCACGAAATTTCATCGTGCGTTGCAAACTAAACAGATATACCGTAGTCGTTCGCCCAGTCCTTGAATCTTCTTATACTTAGGCGCTGGCTGGGCGCGAATGTCGCTGCAGGCCCGATCTGGCTCATCATAGAACGGTCCCCGAAGCCTAGGAAAGAGAAGCAGAAATCGCTGGTGATCCGACTAGAGAGATTGGTGGGAGAGAAGGTCGATTTGCCAGCCTCCTGGCCAGTTGTGGGAGTGGATGGTCGAGGCAAGAGGGCTGCTCAATTCTTCTTCGATTTGCCCCTGCTCGGTCCTCACGTGTATCATCACGTGAGGTGTCTAGTGGGCGCTTCGCGGGGGCCTCGGAGATCGAGCCTTTGCTCCAAATTCTCCAAATGCGCCGATCCCATCAAGATCCCATTGAGAATCCTTCAAGAAGTGGAAATCTAGTATATCGGCCTCGTCGCACCGTTTTCAGTACAAGCTTGGATGCCTCCACCAGCACGATTACTGCGCGTGGCAATGGCAGTCTATCGACATTGGCGCGAACGCAGGACTGAGCGGGGTCGCCATAGAATCATCCCAACGCTGAATGTCAGTTTCCCGGCTCAGACACTTGGATGACCCTTCTTATAATCACTTTTATAGTTCGACGAGACGGACACCAACGAGTCGTACATATGCTTCCGTCGCCGAGAGATCGAGTCCGTCCGGAAGACTCGCGACTCTCAAGTCACTTCTTCCGACAAACTATTCGTTTGCAAGTTGGCCTGGCCAAATCATTACTCGAGCACGAAACCCTGAAAAAGGACAATGCGAGAAAAGACTCGAGTTCGCCGAACTTAAACGCAAGTTCCCATCGCTGAACACGAATGACAATGACCAATTGTTACACGACAAGGAGCGCGTGGTGAAGAAGCCCAGGACCGAAGTCGTTGGATATGTCGAATCTCTCTTTCCCTGACTCAAGTCACCTGATAACATCCTTTCAGTCGTCTACTAGGACTCAAGCTTCGTCCTAGGGATAGTGATGTAGCGTCGCCAATAGTAGCTATGGAAGCCGTTATCCGACCAAAGGAGCGACTCAGTCTCATTAACGCGGCCATGGAACGTGATCTTGCGCGTCGCAAGGAAAGGGACCACGGCTACGAGGATGTCGTGGAGGTGTGTTTCACTTGCAATAACACCTCTTCAGGCGTTAATCTGTGGTCAGCGCTCTGCCAGCAACAGGTGTACAAACGGCAACTGGGTCTCCTCCACGACAGAAAGCCGATATTCAGCAGCCTATCTTCCTTCCCTTGAACGAGTATCACAGCCCAATCAACGGGTATGTGATCCCAAATGGTGCTTATATGCAGGCCCCTTGACAACCTAATGGCCTTTTTCGCCGCAACCGACGCAAAAATAGGGGATGGTGTTTGCTCTAGGTCAAGATCCGACTTCAGCGATTCAGCCAACGCCTGGTCGGCAGATTCAAGCATTACCTGGTACCTAACGGGACACATTTCAATATGCAATTGGGCGCAGGGATCAATGTAAATCTGAAGCCTCCTCCTGGGAGAGAGTAGAATGGGTCACCGATGCAGCAGACACCGACGCTCGGGAACGGGCAAGACGTGGGTGGCGCGACGGGGTTGTCTAGCCCTCACAATTCTCCCGGTATTCTTCCTACTCGTACGCCATCAGCAAACGGCAACCGGGCAGTCGGTCGGCCGGCCATCATGGGGGCGTCCAGACGACATCCCCGCCCTTTCACTGTCTCCGCGCTTACAACGTAATAGTCCATCCCATCTGCCCAGTGCCACTCTCGCCCTACCGCCGCATCAAACGCCGCCTCGTCCTCCGCCAACGCCCGCGATGAAGATGTCGTCGCTGTCTATCCAGCATCAGCAACCTGTACTGAGTTCACAGGGAGGTTACTGATCAGGTCTGATGTGATCCTTCGTTACCACTTGGACATACATCCCTTAGCGGATATGTGCTACATGTTCGCTTCTCTCTCTATTACCTTGGCTCCGCCGTCGTATACCGTCGTGCCGTAGTCCCCTACATAGTAGCGTTGTCCACCTCTCGTCGCTTTCCTGGTACTAATGTTCTTGATTATACTACCCATTCTGTTCTATTTACGTTTTCAGTCGTTTATGTATCACATTTTATACATTCCGGCTCCTGAATGATATCAAAGAGGCTAGTTGTGTTCAACTCCATCCATCGTGAACTACTTAAGTAAATGAAAATTACCAGGGGTCACTACCAGAATGTGAATATAGTAGGTATTGGCCATATGGCGCGGTGATGGAGATGCGGCGGCGGCGTTATCAGACACGAGAACTCAGCACAAAGGCGATGTTGGCTGTTGTGACGCCCGCGAGTGAGGGTAGTGACAAGGGAGGGGCCAGTCTGCAAATCGTGAGCGCGGTTGCGTGTCGTAAAGGCGCCCAGTTGAACCTGCAGAGGGCAGCCAGCGAAGAAGGCTTACCGTGTATTGAAGGTTTCGACGACACCATATTAGATGTGGCCAATGGAGTCAACGAGGGCGACGAGATAGTGGGGACCCACTGCGGTTCAAGTAAAAGACACTACAGTTTGAAAAAAGATGCCAGCATGATAAAAACGAAATGGAGATGTGCCTGAAGCACAGGGAGTCCTGCTCGAGGGGGGGAGGGGCAGATAGTATGTGCGAGTGCAAGACCTGGGAGGGCTGGACTAGGCTCGTGAGTGAGTCGAACGCAATATCGAATGCGTCGAATGTCCTGCCCGAACGCGTGGATGGTTCAAGCGATTCGATAGAAACTGAAAACAACTGAGGAGTAGAGTCAGAAGGCCGCGAACGTGGTACGGGCGTGCGTGTGTGGCGAGTGGATGTGACTGGCGGCGATTGGAGCCAGTCACTGTCAATGACACAG